>PVIR01009799.1:0-52031 GCA_004026965.1 Petromus typicus | reverse complement strand
CTGGTACTTCATATTCTATAACATCCATTTTAATGTTTTGTCTTTCATTTATGACTTCAAAATTTTTAATCTTCTCTCTTATTTTTACTTAGTCTTGCCTGTGGTTTATTGGATATGACAGCAGAAGTATAAGAAATTTAAAACAAAAAATAATCAAGTGAGACTACATCAAACTAAAAAGCCTTTGCACAGCAAAAGAAACAATCAACAAAGCAAAGAAAGAGTCTACAGAATGTGAGGCAATATTTTCAAACTATGTATCTAATAAGAGATTAATATTGAAAACATATGAAAAACTCAAACAACTGAAAACCAAGAAAGAAATAAGCAAAGTAAAAGAATAAGCAAAGACTGAATATAATTTCTCAAATGACACAAAATCCTCAGCATCAGTAAGTAGCAGAAGATGGAAATTAGAAACATGAGATACTATTCAACATTTAAAGAGAAGGAAATCCTTCCATGTACAAAAAGAGAGATAATCTAGAGAACATCATGTGAAGTGAGATTACAAATGACAAATAGGGCATGTTTCCATATACTGTGTGTGAGCTATATAAAAGAGTTAAACTCATAGAAAAAATAGTATACAGTCGTGTTTTCTAGGGCTAGGGCAAGGAGAAAAGAGAAATTGAGGTATAGGATGAGTATGAAGTTTCAGTTGCAAAAGACAAATTAGTTCTAAAGATTGTACATATAACACTATGCCTGTACACAAGAGTACTGTGTTCTATGCTTAATGTGTAAGATGATAGATCTTAAAAGTTGTTACTCTAATAAAAATGAATATTACAACAAATCAATAATAACATAATAACACTAAAATTTGTTTCAATTATAAATTCTGGTAAAAGAAAGTTAAATTTCACTTGAACCAGTAATAATTAATATAAAAACTTTAACATTTTGCATAGCATTGAAGTTATATCAGGATATATTCTGGGGCTATATTTATATAAATTACACAGTAATTAATAAGAATATTTGGGGCCAAGGATTTAGTTCAGTGGTTCCATCCCCTGCCTTGTGAGTGCAGGGGCCTGGGTTTGATCCCCTGTTACCACAAATAGCAATGCAGGTCATGGAGACTCACACCTGTAATCCAGCACTTGGGAGGTAGGGGCAGGAGGATTGCTCTGAGTTCAAGGCTGAGCAAAGGGCCAGCCTGAACTACAAGAGCAAGACCCTGTCTCAAAAAAAAAAAAAGGATTTGATAAATTAATTGCAAAGAATAAAAACTCTTCTAACCTGTTATTGATGAATAAACATTTAAAAATAGAAATCATAAGCTTATACTTCCATAAATTCTTGTAAAGAATAGACTACACAACCAGCATTCAAATAAATAAAATAGAATATTAGCTGTACCTTCAAAGTTCTCCTATGTTCCCTTTCTAAGTCCTACCTTCCACACTCAATAAGTATGATTTCTACTACTAAAACAATACCTTTGATGGCTTTGGACTTTTATTAAATCAAATAATATTTACACTAAGTATTTGATAATCTCCTGGCTAATATTACAGTTGTGTGGTTGTATCATGACAGTCATTTTTCCTGTTCTTGGTGAGCAATTTGGTGCCTTTCAGCTTTTGTCTCCTACCAAGAGCATTGTTGGAACATTCTTAAACAGTTTAAATGAAAATCTATATACAATTATGTTGGATATATTACCAAGGTGTAGAATTATTGGATCATAGGCTATGCATTTATCTTTAGTAAATACTGTCAAACAGTTTTCAAAACCTATTACCAATATACACTCTTACAATAACTGAGAATTTTTGTTGGTCCACATTCTTGTCAACACTGGAAACTGTCTTTCTGTTTTATTTTAAGCATTCTACAAAGTCCCTTTAAAGGTCATTTTTGTTCATATTCTTATTGGGACAGGTGTCTCATTCATAGTGATTTGTAGTAATTCTTTACATATTCTGGATTCAATTTTGGGGTGAGTTTTGCATTTTTAAATCTTTTGTATGTGATAACATAGAAAGATTATGAGTGGATTGATAAGTAAAAATGAAGTCCTTGAAATTTACATGAAAATATCAAGCATTTATTGCATACATGACACTACTAGGCTATGTAGTAATGACTTATAAACTTTGGCTCAAAATAGTTAGAGGTAAATGTATAACAGCTGTAAAGATGTAACAAAATAATTCTCCTGTTGCATTTTTTCTTCATGTCAACATTCAGCAAAAGCAGTTTTAGAGCTTTCTAAATCTCAATGTCTGGTAATCAACACAAAAATTAGGAGTATTCCTGATCCAAACTTCGTGGTTCATATAGCTTTGAATTAAGTGAATGAAATTACAGGAAAGCCTCATTATTAAGTGTTGTGCTTTGGCCTGCTGCCCTCACGTTCTGGCTGCTTCACAGTCTCTGGACAGTGACACAGATCATGACAAAATGAAGAGCTTGTATATCTAAACTGGTTAATTTATGTACTAAGGATCCTGGGAACACAGCCAGAAGTAGAAATGCATCTAAATAATTCAAGGGGCAAAGGTACACTCTTCAAAAACTGTAAAAAAAGAGGCCATAAAAACATTTCCATCTGGAACCATGGCAAATGTCACTCTGCCCACAATACAGAGCCCTGTTACTTCTACTCCCAGGGACCTCTGTAGCCATCCTAGCCTAGCTTAGTCCTTGTCAGTGTAATTACTCTTTACTGCCCCCTGCCGGAGCTTACTCAGGGACCATGACACCAATTCTAGCAGACAGTATGTATCTAGTTACTAAATGTAAAGAACTCATCTCTTTTCACTGATTAGAATCTAAGATTGAGAACAGCTTGGACAGTCAAAATGATGTGCTACTATTTCTTAGAGTTTACATTTTCTCACTCCAATATTATTTTAGACAGGTGGTTAAGAAAGACCTCTCTTTAGTCAAGTCACATTTAAGAAGAAATCTCTGTTTTTTTTTTAAAACAGTAGCCAACATAGACAAAATCTGGTACTAAAAAAGCAAACTAACTTCTTAAATTTCCTAGAATTTTCCGTCTTTTCTGAGAGGATGGTGATCTTACTACTCACTGTGAAATCTTGTATCACTGTTCCCCTTATTTGTTAGATTTGCTCAAAAAATAATAATCAGATATTATTCATAGGTGAAGACAAAATTTCCCACCACCAACCCATGCAAACATTAATGGTATCCTTGTGCTGAGATAGCTACTTAATCTTAGCAAATTGCCTTTGCTATTTAATCAATGGTGAAACAACTCAGTGTTCTTAATGACTTCATTTTGACCATAAAACTCGGGCTTTTTTTCCTGGACAATCAAATCCAGATGATTTGAGGAGGAATTCTAAAGGGGGAAAAAATGGTCCTAAGTAATAGCAAAATCCACCAAACCCACAGGTTATAGGAAAGAGCACATGAATTATTACATATTTAGCCTAATATAAGCTAATCTTAAATAAATATTTCAATATTTTCACTATTAAGTTTATCAATACTATATACTACCCACCTGGGAAAAGCACTTAAACTTTTTGGGTATGAATGACCATAAATGAGTGTTGGATATTTTCAAATGCCTTTTCTGCATCTACTGAGATGACCATATGGTTTTTGTCCTTGAGTCCACTAATATAGTGTATTATGTTTACTGATTTACATATGTCGAACCATTCTTGCATCCCTGGGATGAATCCAACTTGGTCAGGGTGTATGTTCTTCCTGATGATTGCCTGTATTCTGTTTGTCAGTATCTTATTCAGGATTTTTGCATCAATGTTCATTAGGAAAATTGATCTGTAGTTCTCTTTTTGGGTTGGGTCTTTCCCTCCTTTTGAAATCATTGTAATGGTTGCTTTCAGGAATAAATTTGGGAGTACTGCTTCCCTTTTGATTTCATTAAAGAGTTTGAGAAGTGGTGGCGTTAACTGTGTAAAAGTTTTGCAGAATTCAGCAGTAGAGCCGTCAAGATCCAGGGCTTTATTTGTCAGTAGGATTTTTATTACCTTTTCAGTTTCACAATTGATATTGGAGTGTTTCACATTTTTATTTCTTCTTCATTCAATTTTGGAAGTTCATATGTGTCTAGGAATCTATCCATTTCATCTATGTTTTCTTTCTTATTGCAGTACAACTTTCAAAGTATGTGTTTATTATCCTATGGACTTCCAATGGATCTGTGATGATTTCCCTCTTTTCATTCATAATAGCATGGATTTGATCCATTTTTTCCTTTGTTTTACAAGGTTGGCTAAGGGTCTGTCAATTTTGTTTATCTTTTCCAAAAACCAACTCTTCAATTTGTTGATTTTTTTTATCATTCTCTTAGTCTCCAAAATGCACTGCATTTTGCTCTGATCCTTATAATTTCCTCTCTAGTACAAACTTTGGGTTTGTCTTGTGCTTTTTCTAGTTGCTTGAGGTTCAGCATTAGATTGTTTATTTGAGCTTGCTCTGTTTTCCTGGTGTAGGCACTCACCGCTATGAATTTCCCTTCTAGAACTGCTTTCATTGTGTCCCATAAATTCTTGTATGTTGAGCTGGGGTTATCATTTAATTGAAAAAACTATTTAATTTCTTCTTCAGTTTCTTCTGTGACTCACTGGTTGTTCAGCAGAGTGTTGTTCAATTTCCATGTGTTTGTGAGGATCCTGAAATTTCTTTTGCTATTCAGGTCTGATTTCAAAGCACTTGGTCTGACAGTATACAGAAGATATCTTCAGTTCCTCTGCATTATTTGAAGTGCTAGGGATCTATATTAAATTTAATCATTTATCTGTTTTGTAGTCCTCTAAAAAGTTCATAAAATTTACTGAGAATATGGAATTAATATAATGTAGAATTATGTGATTTTCATAACTATTGCATACAGAAATACTAACAAATAGTACAAATATATTATGAAAGTGGGAAAACATCTTCGCTAACTTGAGTAGGGGTAAATACATACCTTTCATTCATTAATTCATTCATCCACTCATTCAAACGTTTGTAGAGCTGTTCTCTTGGTTAATTTTTTACTTTAAACTACTGAGTCTCTTTATTTTAAAAATTCCTTCCATATAAAATATCACTTTTTCCTTCCTACTTACCCTCTTATGGCTCTAGAGATTTTCACTTTTAAGAATATACAGCATGAATAACCAGAAAAACATCTCACATTTTGTCAACCACAACATTTCACCTTACTATTCTTATTTTCCTCTCCACACCCTATTCTATCCTAAATGCAGGCACAGACATATCAAAGTTTAAAGCAAGTATCCTTTGAGTGGGGATCAGGGATCAAACTCAGGATCTTGAACTTGTAAGGCAGGAGCTAGAACACTGAGCTAAATCTTTGGCCCATAAATCCGTTATCTTTTAAAATACTAATTTAAAATTTTTCAAAGTCCCTTTTAAATTTCTATGAGAACATTTTAAAGCTATGAGGTGAGTCAATAAAAACATTTTGAGCCAAACGTAGTAATCAAACTTCATCATGATGTGCTTGGCTCAAAAGATTTTTCTTAATGAATTATCCATTAAGATGTCAGGCAAATTAATTGGCAAGGACTTTGCTAAAAGAAAATGGCAGGAGAAGGAAATAGTTAAGTACCCTGGATGCTAAAGGAAATCAATAAGCAACAGGAGAAGGCATCAATAACTTCTGGGGTTGCTCTCTACTTTCCAGACTTCCTTAAACCTGTTTTATTTCTTTCCTGATCTCACACTCATTGATTATTCTCTGAGAAAGTATAGTGTGTGAGTTGACTTCATAGTCCATTTTGGCTTTTGAACCTTTAATGGAAATCTTATATTATTATCAAAAACTTCATCACCTCCACAGAATTAAAGAAACAAAGAATCTAACCACCGAGAATTTGAATGTGATGAAAGAAGGGTACTCATTAAAAGAAGGGTACTCATTACTTAACTTTCAAATATCGTTGAGCACGAACCACTTTTTTCCCACTCTTCAACTGCCCCATCTAATGGCAAGAGGCAAAAATAGCAGCCATTTTCTGCATCACATAGTTGAACAAACTCAATGGTAATTTTCCATATCAAAGTGATAGATTTAGGACTGAAAGATGAATGTTTGCGTTTCCCATTCACAGCCCTATGCCACATTCCATAGTAAAAATGGATATTCTAGGACAAGGCAATCAGACATAACAGAATCCATAACCCAACTCTAGCTAGTACAAAGAATGTATAGTAAAAGGCCAATCCAAACGATCTCAATTCAGGCACGATGAAATCTCATGATGTTTATGTGTCTCTTGTAGCAATCTTTTGTCCTTAAATGTGGAGACTGTGTTATCTTATGAGATTCTCATACAGATGCAGAGTCTTAGCACAGAATGCCACAAAAATAATTTACTTTCTCCTGCCCCTACTTTACAGAGGAGGAAACTGAGGAGTAATGAGGTAAAATGCTTTTCTAAAAATTCCATTCGTCATTGGTGGTAACCAAAAATGCTTTTCCAGACTGTCGCATCCCCCCCCCCCACGGGGCTGCTGCACCCAAAGGTGATAGCACCATTTTCTGCTAACTTCATCCTTTCAGTCTACTATGCTTAACAGTTATATTATCCCTTTGACTGGTTTGACACAGAGAGGACATTTTTTTAAAGTTAGAACCTAAAATCTGAATGTTGTTTTAATTTATAATTCAATAATGCCCAGAGGTGTTATACTTTTTTCTTTTTATTTTAAATATATACATTGGCTGTTTGTACTTTTCTCTTCTGAGAAATATCTGTTCATTTCAGTTGCACACTTTTTGATTGAATCTTTCTGTGTAAATCAGTGAAATCACTATGGAAATCAATAGAGACATTCTTCAAAAAACTAAAATTAGAAATTCCATTTGACCAGCTGTTCTCCCTGTAGGTATCTTCCTAAAATCATTAAAAGACATATTACAGTGATACATTCATGCCCGTGTTTCTAACAGCATGACTCTTATTAGCTCAGTCTTGGCAGTGGTCTATTGTCCATCAACAGAAGAATGAATGAAGCTGATGTAGCATTTGTGCACAACTGGGCACTGCGCTGCCACAAACAGGATAAATTTGAGTCACATGGAGGAAAATGCACGCATCTTGAGACAATGATGTCAAGTGAAATAAATTAGATACACAAGCTTAAATATCATGTGACTTCTCACAGATGAGAATATAAATAAAAAGCAAAATAAAAGACAGATAATACGACATAAGGAGCTGGATCTTTTGAAAAGGGAAGGGGACCAAAAATGGAGGATGGAAGGAGGGAGGAGAGAGGAAAAGGATGAAAAAAATATTAAGATGTGATATGTACATGTACTAATTCCCCATGAGAAGTGTAATCATTATATGTTGCAAACATGTGCAGAGCCTAGGTAGTGCCTGAAGTTGGACCACTTTAGAGTATATACACTCGATAAAATAAAGTACATTATTATAACAGGAAATTTAACCAAATAGATTTACCCAGCATGGCTCAAACATAGCAGATTAGCATACTGAGTAAAATTATAAAGCTTTCCAGATCTCAGGGTATGGTGTCAGTAACTGAAATTAATCATTTTCCTTTGAAATGTTTTCCATTATTCCTCCATATCAACTTGGAGTTGTATCTCAGCAGCTGAGTTTCATTAGATTCCATTATATTTCCAAAAACTGATTTAAAGCCTTTTGTTGAGCATTTCTTTGCTTTGAGTAATTTGCTTTGTTGTCACATCATTAGAGTTGATCATGAGTTTTGTATGTTTCTTTTATAACTAGTAGTAATTTTTGATTTACAATGTACCAGTGTCAAATTTACCCTCACATACGTGGTACAGATTTATGAATCTAAAAAAAAAAAATAGTGTTGCTCAAAGTGTAGTTTTCCCTCTACCTACGTGAGAATCATCCAAGGAGAAGGTTTAAATGTGGATTATTTTCTGTTCATAATAAACCAAAGTCTTGGGGTATACTTTAAGAATTTGCATTTAAACCCTTTGTTCCTGATGGTTCTAATAACATTAAACTGGGAAACTCATTGCCAAGAAGATAAAAAAAAGATTTCACTCAACCACAAAAGGCAAAGGAAAGAATTCATTTTATGCTGACCCTTGAAAGCCCCGCACTCGGCACCCTTTTTGCCTGGCACCACAGACTGCATGTGTAGGACTCCTTAGATTAACAAGTGATTCTAGTAGCAAGATTTTAAATGTTTTGTCGCTAGTCCCTGTCCTGAGAACAAATTACACAGAAACACAGATGGTTTCCATTTATCAGTTTTTCAAACAATCTAAGTAAATTAGAAAACACAATGTGTTATTATCAAATAACAGTTGCACCAAAAACCTACCATACTAAAATTCAAGGTCATTTTGCATGGAAAATAAAAACAAAGGGAAAGAAGTATATGATTTAAGCATATTTTTTTTACATGAAAATTTGGGCTAAATCCTTGGCTGGTTGCATTATTTCCCAAACTTCTTTAGTTCATTATAAAACATGAATGCTTTCTCTTTCTCATCATCTCTCTTCTCTCTACTCCTTCTATTATCTTCGCTGCTTTCCTGCCTGCCTGAAACTCTGTGTCTTTTCCTCTTCAGAAATTTCTTGTGCCTATTTCTGTGTATCGTCTCCTTGGGAGGCTTGGCTACACCACACTCACTTCTTCTGGGCAACTTGATTTTAGGAGCAGAATTTTCTGACAGTCTTTGCTTTTTCTGAGAGGAAATGCAGCTTTGTACTTAACCAAGAGCAGACTCATGCGTGGGTTGATCTTCCAGAGAGCGAAATCACATGAACAAAGAGCTGGGAGATAATTGGATTTGATTCTATCTGTACTCTTCTGAGTATTGTAACTGTGTCCATCTCCTCAGCAAAGCACAACCTGGGCCACAGCAGTGTCCTGGCCCATAGCTGACCAAATTGAGGCTGGGCAAAGATTTCCTCTTCACTTCATGAGGCTTTCCTAGGCTTACCAGAAACATGAGCTTCTTTCTTCCAATCTTTAGCATAAAGAGGTACGGTCGCTCATACTTCTTCGCTCAAGTCTTACGTTAAGCAGGACAGAAAAAAGATTAGGGGAGCAGCTACTGACATTGAATAGTAAAGAAAACTGGTCCCACAGGAAACCCACTGCCTCCCTGAGAGAGGAGAAGAATCATACAAACGACAACTACAGAGTAGAAAAGCCTAACCTTATTGGTTAGGAACTCTTTTCTAGGAATGAATGTACTATTGAAATGGATCAACCTCAAAAACTTCAAAATTCCTTTAGTTTTCAAATAGCCACTTATTCTCCCATTGGTGTTATCAATCTTCTCTTTGAAATATTTTGTTTTCAAGGAAAAACACAAGTTAATAAAAATAGTTATTCTCAAACTCTTAATGTGAACATGAGTCAAGCAAAGGATTAAGAGAGAGTGCTCTTGAATTTATCCTTAAATTACAAATGATAATACTAAGTATAAAGTAAAGAGGAAAACTAAGGACACAAAATATTCAAAGGAAGTTCTTTATGTTCAAATAACAAGAAATTACCTGAGGCACTATCTGCCACTAAAACTTGAATTTAAAATGGAATTTTCCTATAGGCTTAGTAGAATCTGCCTTTCACGACAAAACTGAAAAAAACAAACAAACAAACAAACAAAAAAACCAAAAAAAAAACCCTTAGAAACAAAATAACAAATAAAAATCCCCTAAAAATTTATTGTTTTGCTTTTCACCTTCTATTTTATCAAAAGCTTATACCTCCATAAAAACAGATTATTAAATAAATAGTGCAGAAACAAAAGGATATCAGCTTGGAAAAAAACCTAGAGCAGTGGGTCACTCACTGTATGTGAATACCTTCACTCTAGAGAATGTAAAAGTATTAAATGAAAAAAAAATCAAAACTATGCTCATAGAATAACAGTCAATGTAGATGCTTACAGTCAAGGAAAATGTAATCACAGTTCTGTCTCACTTAGATCATGCAAGGATTCTTAAGAAATTATAGAATTCGTGCTTTTTGATAGAAAACTGGCAGTAACCACATTACTAATTGAAGGAATCACTTCATTGTTCATCGGATTCATATCCACAAAACTGGTTATGCAAGCAAAGATCTAGAACACAGGCTTTCTCAGGTGCAGATTGCGAGCCACCATGAGAACATCAAGGAGAAACGAGAGACCAAAGATGTGGACAAACCTAAGCAGTGACTAAAATCTCAAAGATGCTGAACAAGACTTGTCAAAGCTAAAAGCAAAACCCTATGACAAACACGTTCCATCAGATTTCCTCAGCATGGTAAATTCAACAGAAAGACTTTGGTGAGTCTGCTGTTCCAGTCCATCAGCCTACTTTTCCCCTGCCTACATTGAGGAGAACTTAATACCCTTTTCCAAACAGCTAGTCTTCCTTTGGTTCTAATCTCCTTGACAAGGGACTGACCTCTTCCTACCACTCTGTAAATTCTCTCCTACTGGAAGAGCTGCATGGCTGCATGCATGTGCAGTATGTTAGTATTCACTCACTAATATGACTGTACTTACACAACACAACAGTAGCGAGGGAGGAGAGAAGGCTCTCAGCACACCTTACACAGCTGTGTTGTATGACTTCTTTCCCTCTTCTGTATGACAGTCTACCAGAACACGGAGAAAAGAATTCACTGTGGAAGATTATTTATCTTCAAAAAATGTTTTAAATAGTTATCCTTTAACATAGAAATGGTTTTGAAAGGAAAGGAATTTGTTTGTCAAGCTTAGGAGGAAAAAGGAAAACTGTAAGTGTTGGAAAATTTCACGTGTGAAATGACCCATAATCTTAGAGTGAAAAAGTTCTACTAAGCATAATTTAAAACTCAAGAAGGAGAAAGAAAAGATCAATTGTGTTTGTAGAAGATAAAATATATACTCCACTGTCTGGTAATTTTAATATAATATAAGTATGCCACATGCTTTGGAAATATCTTAAATGAATCAGCTCTAATTTTTTTAGCTGAAACACTTAACTATCATCCTGTTCCAAACTGTTCCCTTTCAAAGAGTACAGTAAATTTTTTGCCAGAATTGTTTTCCAAATCTATCAAGTGGATATAATTCACCAGTGTTATCTAATAAAGAGAAAGTTGAATCAAGACAAAAGAGAAAGAATAGTTTTCTATTTCTACCTGCTTCAATTCATGTAATTACTTTACTGCCAGCTAACAGTAATATATTTCTTGTACTACTTCCCCATTAGATCAGACATAACCAGATGTAACATAAAAGCATAAAAAACATTCTGAATCCAAACAAACTGTCCATTATTGTACAAATCAATTCCAAAAGAACTTAAAGTCTACTAGCAAGAATAGATTATTCTATTAGCTTCCATTTTTCTTTTTTTATAGCACTATTTCATGGCACTTAATTTCTTGTGGAAATGCAATTTATTTTTAATAATAAAATATCCTGCAAGAAACCCCAAGAACCACCTTTACATTACTTTCCCAGAAAACTGCTCACAGTTTTCATTGTCTTCTGCTTTTTCTGATATTTTCTCCTGATATTTTAACCTTGTATGTTAGACTGAACAAGACATTTGAGAGCTGAAATCTGGGAGAACTTCATAAAAATTTTAAAGTTTCTAAAAAAAATAATTTGGGTCACCATGAGGATGAGGACATCTAATCTATTTATTATGCAATCACAATAGGTGTGATATTTCTGTTAGGCACTTGCATACTACGGGGTAAAATATTCTCATGCCAATCCTATTATATAATTGTTATAATCTATATTATTTTGGATGGGCAAAGAAGGCTCACTTTAGTGATGAAATGTCTAATAATTGATACTTTGGCCTTAAACATGAGTCAACATAATTTCAATATGTAAAAGACAACAAACAGACAAAGAAAGTGAACAGTTACCAGATTTGGGACTTAAAATTTTTTTAGTTCAAATGTTTCATTCATTGCCTAATAAAAGCATTTTCTTATCTCCAAACAAGATAGTACACATCCTAATTTGCAAGGTCATAATGAATCTCTAATAAGATAATATTTGTATAAACACTTTGTAAACTGAAAAGCATCATACAAATTTTATAGCAGCTATCATAACTTGATAAGAGAGAAACACAGTTGATGACATAGATGACACATAATAACATAATAGATGAAATAACGAAAGAGAACAAATTGTTTATGCAATTCTGGGAATACATTTATCTCTGACTCTGGTTTCTAATATTGATCATGAAAATAGTAATAGCACAGAGTATTGTATTTTAGGAGAACACTACAAGTTTTTGTTGTACATAGAATTGTGTGTTTAAAATTGTTCTTAGACTTGGAATGAAGAATTTCCTCTGGTCTGGGGAACTTGAAAATCAGGTACAAGAAATAGGCTTTTCCCTTTGGGGAGATGAGCAGAGCAACAAAGAGGCTGATTAGAGCCAGAAGAAGAGACTCGAAAGTAAATGTGTCCTATTAGTGCCAGAAAGATATGTTTCTCATGTCACATTATAAAGGTATTCTTGCAATGTGGTCCCTCTGTTACATCTAGGCCTCAATACAGGCTGGTTCCATGTTATACCCTGGAACTGGGCACAGTTCTATGATATATAGGAGGAGCCTCAGCACCACACTTTAGAGGTTTGTGTTACAGGAGAAAATACAGACTCAGTGTGCCCTGGAATAGAAATAAAAGGATTCAGATTTTTTCAAGGCAGAGCCTTTTCTGCCTTTCCCACAACAGTAAAAGAATTAATGCTTCAGCAATAAATAATAATCATGATCAATCAATAAATCTTCTAATTCCCAGTGAAACAAAGATCTTTTCAACTCTATTCATATATAGAAACCACCAAGTGGCCAGTAAATAGACACTGTTGCCAGAGATTCAGAGAGTTCAATTCACTAATCAAGATCATATTTATACTTTGTATAGAAATATAGTCAGTTGTTAGTTTAGGACTATATGTGACAAAATTTTAGTGAGCTTGCTCTGAGAAAGATCCCATCTTGGAAATCCATAGCCGTAGATTTCACTCTAAAAGAAATGTTTCCATTTATAATGTACTCTATCCGTTTTACATATGAGTAAAATCGAGACCAGCACAGTAATTCACTCAAGGTAGAACACTGCTAAGAATTTAAAAAATTAAGGCACAGGATAATTTCGTCAAACATTTATTATGCTAGTAAAAGTATGTAATTTTTACTTCAAATGACCAGGTATAAATTAACATATTAATTTTCCTCATTCATAAAGCTGAGAAGATAAAATTATAAACTAATAGATATAGGGCGGGGGATTTAGCTCAGTGGTTCCAGTACCTGTCTTGCAAGTGCAAGGTCCCTAGTTCAATCCTTGTTAACCACATACAACAAATGCTGGGCGTGATCACTCATGTCCACCAGCAATCAGGCACAGTGCTGGCTCATACCTGTAATCCCAGCACTCTGGAGACAGAGGCAGAAGGATGATTGAGCTAGAGGCTGAGTTCAGGACCAGCCTGAACTACAAAGCAAGACCCTGTCTCAAAAAAACAAAACAAAACAAAACAAACAAAAACACATCTTGGTTTAAAGTTGTTTTAAAGTGTGCTCAAAAATACTGTCCCAGTGCTTAAATATCATTCAGAAAATTTTAATCTGTATCTACCTTGGTCATTTGCTAACAGTTACTTCCACTTTCTTTTTTTTCTTCTTTAAGGTTTTTTGAGACAGGGTCTCGCTTTGTGGTTCAGGCTGGCCCTGAGCTCAGCCTCAAACTCACATCACAGCAATCCTCCTGCCTCTGCCTCCCGAGTGCTGGGATTACAGGCATGAGCCACCACGCCCAGCACTGTGGTATGTGGTACTGGTTGCTGCTGGGTGTGAGTCTCCACACCCAGTATTGTTATGTGGTTACCGGGGATTGAACCCAGATCCTTGTGCTTGCAAGACAGGCGCTGGAACCACTGAGCTAAATCCCTGGCCACTTCCACTTTCTTATTAGTTTTGCTTCCCCCTTTTGTATTAGAAGACTTTCATACACTCAGAAAACCAGAATGTATAAATGCTTTCTGAATAGATACTGACACCACCTCGTTAAAGATACACTCTTCTTTGACGGCTCTCTCAGTTTTTTCATTTACCATAGATGAGGGAATACACGCTCTGATAATCTACACAAGGAATTGAAGACCACTCTTTCTTTACTTTTCAGCCCTCCTATGAATGAACCCTACTCTCATCTATCCCTCACATTTCTTATTTATCTGCGATAGTGTCTCCAGGCACCAAGATCCTCTTGGTAGAATTCATGGAGTGTTGAGATGGAACCACACTGGAAAATTAACACTGTGGAGAGATGACTTCTATAAAATACAAGTTAGGTACTCAGTAACATTTTAAAGTACACGCAGTAAACATGGTACACAGCTTGTAGTTTCTCTTTTAAGTGAATTTGTAGAAAACAATGCATTGCTGTGGCATTGAAACATTATAATTTGTTTTCAATACTTTTAATGCATTTCCTTTTCAGTGCTTGGTGAATCAGAAGCTTTATAAAGCTTGAACGGCAATCCGGAAATGAATTGTGCTATATTAATGCTCTGAATTCTTCAGGTGCCATTTGGTATGTAAGTTCCAGGTAATATAATTATCATAGTGTAGTCAGTTAGTACGGGTTTAATAAAGATTGTTAAGAGTATTAAACTTGGGATGTTGAAGGCTATCAGAATGATCGGATTCTCATTAGAGAAGAAATATTGCCAAACAGGATTTCAAACTACTACAGGAAGGTTGTAGGTGGGAGGTAGGACTTAAGGAGTTATAAACTTTCTATTTTAAGGTTTTTTGAGACAGAGTCTCAGGAGGCAGAGGCAGGAGGATTGCTGTGAAGTGAATTTGAGGCTGAGCTCAGGGCCAGCCTGAACTACAAAGCAAGACCCTGTCTCAAAACAAAACAAACAACAACAAAAAAATCCTCAGAGTTTTAATTGAAGTCTTGAACATTCAAAGCACTTACTGCTTACAATTTCAAGCACAAAAAAGATACTTGAAAAATTTTAAAGACAGACAATTGGTGCTAGTTAAAATAATGATTCTCTATTAGATTTTTGGAGCAAAATGCTACTACAAAATTCCAAAAATTAGTATAATTTTCTTTGAAATTTCACTTTGTTATGGAGATATGCTATCTGTAAAAAAAAATCAGTCTTTAATATCTATCATTTATTCAACAAGACTTCTCCACATTTTTCTTGTTAAATAAAATATATGCAATTATTTCTTGGGTATAATCAGTCAGAATTCAATTCCCACTTGAAATTGATCCAAGATAAAATAGCACACATATCAGTGTATCATAAACAGATGCAGGTTTTCTCAGGCAGCTATGCAGTGACTAGCTTTGGCTTCCAGAATAGTCATGTGACACGTGACTGATTTCAAAGCAAATGGCTGCTGTTCCTTCAGACCTCTGTTGCCATTCTCACATTTGTTTGGGCTCTCAGCTAATCTTAGACTACTGTTGTTTCATTGAGAAAAATTCTTTTTAACTCCTCTAAAATAATCAATGTTCTGCAACAATGAGCATAATTGACAATTAGGGTGTATTATTTGGAGCTCAAAATATCTTTACCCAGGAGTTCTACAGTGTGAGGCAGAGCGAGTACATAGAGACTAAAGAAACACATCTTTAGACAGTCTGTGACAGGAAATTACAGACTATAAAGGAACAGGCTCAAGACACCAGGGTTGGGGGACAGGATGGCAAAATCATTTTAATACATTTTTTTTTTGCAATACTAGGGGTCAAACTAGGACCTTGCACTTCCAAGGCAGGCGTAGGACCACAGAGCTACAACCTTAGGCTCAATTTAGTAAATTTTGAAGTTAAAATTTCTCTTGTTAAATATATTATGTGAGAGTAGAAACAAGAAGTGTACTAGTTACACTAAATATTCAAAGCCTAACACTATACTTATCAAATCAATATTTGTCTAATAATAAAAACTATGAGCTGGAAGGTAGATAAAGACCAAAAGAATAAAATCTCTAAAACTGTAAGTTCTAATTAAGTTTGTCATTCATAAAAATACACAAAAAAATGCTTTTTATAAAGCATTTTTATGAGAACATATTAGCTATACAGAACAGTGGTTACACACATACAGTAAATGTTGGTCATTCCCACCTTTCCCTTCTTTCTTAACTCTTCCCTCTCCTCTCCCATTACCTTTCCTCTTCTCCAGTAGTCTCTTGTAGACTTTCATATTCATATTTATATCTATGCCCTCAATTCCACATATGAAAGAAAATATGACATTTTGTCTTACAGAATCAGGCATATTTCCCTAAGTGTAATGTTTTCCAATTCATTCATTTTCCTGAAAATGATGTGATTTCACTCTGGTTTATGGTTGAACAATACATTTCATGTATTCCCCAATCTCAGCTGCTGTGCACTGCACCACAATAAATATGGATATGCAGGTATTGCTATAGTGTCCTGATTTTAATTTCTTTGGTTACATACCAGTGAGTGACACAATTAGATCAAATGATAACTGTAGTTTTTGTGTTTTGCGGAACTTCTAATTTCAATAGTTGCTATGCTAATATACATCCCTATCCACAGATGTAAAGGTTTCTTCTATGTTGGATTTTCCCCAGTATCTACCAGCTTTTGTTGTTTTTTTTTTTTTTTTTAGCTTTTGTATTTTTGATGATAGCCTTTTAGACTGGTCTTAGGTATGAGCTCAGAGGAGAATTTGCATTTCCCCGATGGCTAAAGAAGTTGAACTTCTTTTCATATACTGACTGGTCACTTGTATTCCTTCTTTTGATAAGTGTTTATTCTGTTCATTTGTTCATGTATTAATTGTATAATTTATTGGTTTAAATGCATAAAATAATTGGGACAGTAGTAGTAATCTTTTGTTAGAAAAGTGGCTTTTCTTGTCCTGCATACTATCTTTTCACTCTGTTCATTGTTTCCTTTGCTGTGCGGAAGCTTTTTAATTTGGAATAATGCCATTTGTCAATTCTTGTTATCAAAAAGGTGAAAAACTCTACAATTAAAATTATATTACTCTAAAGAAAGAAGTTTAAAAAGATTCTAGCAGATAGAAAGGCCCCCCATGTTCATGGATTAGTAGAATTAATATCCTATAATGGCTATACTACTGAAAGTGATCTATAGTTTTATTGAAATTCCCACCAAAATGCCAATGACATTCTCCAAAGAACTAGAAAAGTATCCTAAAATTTATATAGAAGTGCAAAAAACACAGTACAGCAAAAGGAGCAATGCTGGAGATACCATGCTATCCAACTTGAAAATATATACTACAAAGTCAAAGTAAGAAACAGTATGGTACTGACATGAATGTTGGCATGTAGAATAGAAGACCCAGAAATAAACCTGCACATCTCCCATTTGAGTTTTTTAAAAAGTGTCAACAACATATGTTATGTAAAAACAGCCTCCTCTCAGATAGTGCTAAGAGAACAGGAAATCCACAGGTAGAAGACTGAGACCAGATGTCCACCCCCCATCCTGTGCAAAAGTCAATTCAAAACGCATCAAAGACTCAAGTATAATACCTGAAACTTCACAACTGATAGACAAAAAAGGAAAAATACTCTAAGTCACAGGCACAGGCAAAGAATTCCTAAATAGGACTCCAATAGCACAGGAAATAATTTACCTACAGTGCCTCGCTCTTGATCTTTGGATTCGAAAGAGTGAGCACAAATTAAAAATCCATGTTCATACTTTGTCATGATTTAAAGCTATTGTAATGAGATCAGTATCATACCTTAGGTGATGGACTACAGTAGAGAACTAAGGCCACTCTGTGAAGGCACCTATTATTTTTCTTTAACTGTAAAACCAAAAACCAGTATCATATTGAATAATTGTTACCAATAATAATTGCAGATAGCTCTGAAACTCCATAACAAAATGTGTCATCTTTCTCAATTTCTTTCTGGTCTTCCTGCTCTAGGCAGGCATCAAAGAAATGAAATACAAGTGCCGTCATATGAGGTACTCACCCCGGGTCATTAGAAAAATGATTTAAAAAAAAAAATCAGCAACATAGGTAGTAATGGAAAAGTTTTTTTTTTTTTTTAAGAATATGGTAAATTCATTTTACAAGCTTGAGAAAATATTTTAAAATTCTTCTGTGATAAGAAGCAACTCTAGAGAGCTTCTAGGCATATCTCACCACGTGGACTCCCAAGCCTTTGACTCAAAACTGCAGGTCATTTAGGTGGGTTTTAAATTCAGGATGCAAAAACTTTTGCAGACTCCCCATCTCCTGCAAACAGTCACAACTTGCTTCCAGCTTTGAATAAACACTAAACAACAGTTCTCTTGAAAACAACAGGAAATATCAATTACAGACATCTGGCGAGTGACACATTTATCCAAATGTGGAACATCCAAAAGAATCCTAAGTCAAACAGAGGGCAATTTCATCAAGAAAATAACAAATCCAATTGAGCAGATGATATCTTGGATATCTCCAAACTGGGAGGGAAAAAATGATTCAAAATACACATAAATTGAGAATGAAATGTAAAATCCTACAGGTATATTACAAATCAATACACAAGAGAATTGATTGATGATGAGTTATTCAGTTCATATACCAGACGAGTTTTATAAAAATTCATGAACTCACAAAACCCCAGAGATATTTTAAGAAATAAAACATACTAGTCCTGTGAAAAAAAGTTATATCCTGTTCTCTCAACTATGCCTCCTTTTTCTTCTCCTGATAAGTCAAAAAAATCGGGTGGGCGCTGCTTCCTGGAGGGGTTAGGTCAACTCAAGTCTGACATTTACAACCCTCTCAACAATGAGCTAAATGATAAATAACCAAAGTACTTCAGAGACTCATATCATCGAATCATATGTTATGAACAAACAATATGAAATAAGCAAAACAAGAATGGTAAAGGGGAAAGTAATTTTAACTAAAATTAAAATGAGCTTTGAGGTCTATGAAGAGAAAACACGAAATTCAAAAATCATTATGAAGAGTCACCCTGACATGAACTCTAAAAAGTAAAAATATTTAACCAGATCACTTTCAGTGTTACTCAATGGAGAAGACAGTGTACCTGATGTAAGCAACATATACACAATGAGTGTTTAAATAGTATCAAAAAAATTAAAGGATGTGTCATCATTAAATACACCAGAATATTCCCACTTGTCTTGAACACACCCCATAACTCTTGCAACTTTCTGAAGTAGCTCTGGAAGTCCTCTTTTGTGAGACTTCTTTACGAAGTCTGATCAAAAACGACAATGACTGGGGCTGTTTAGTTCCATCTAACAGAAAAACAGCCTCACAAAGACATCACTGTATGTCCCCAACCACCTTATTCATTGGATCTGGTGCCACATAATTTTTGACCTTTTTCCAAAGTCAAAATGACTATGAAAGGTAAACTTTGGAACCAATCCACTACATTGGGGCAGCCCCAGGAGTGCAACTACAGTCATGAGACAAGACTTCCAGAACTTCTTAAAAAGTGGCAAGAAGAATGAGATAAGTGTATTTGAGGGGGGTGAGTATTCAGTGGAAAATTAATGCAAGCTGTCTATTATAATAGCTTTCTTTTAAAAAATTTAAGCATTATTTTTTTCAATCTTACTTCATAGGTTAATTTCACAGTATGGGTTAGCATCCTTTGGTCTTCAATGTTACAGCAACTTATGGAAATTGTTTCTTAAGAATATCAAATTGTATTACAAGCTAAATATATGCATCTCATCCAAACTCATAGGTTGAATCTCTAACTCCTGGTGATTCTACTTTTTTCAGTTATGGAACACATTTTTATTTTTTACTAAATTGAGTTTATTGGCACATTTTAGGAACACATTATGATCATATTCCTCAGCAGCAATTTGAACCTGTGCATGATATATACCTTGATTCTTACATTTCCCCATTACACTGTCCTCCTTTAAACACCCACTCCCTCCCATAACACGTAAGCTTCGTTTCCTTTTGAAAGTGAGTCTTGTGGAGAGTAGGTAGTGTTAGATGAAGTTTCAGAGTTAGGATCCATGGATGGAAACAGTAGGAAATAAAAAGGAACTTCAGAGAGTTCTTTTTTCCCTTCCTTCTCTCTCTCCCCCTACCTTTTGCTTCACCTCCTCCTTCCCTGGCCACTTTTTCTTCTCTCCTCCTTCCCTCTTTTCTTTTTCTTCTTGTCCTCCTCCCCCTCTCTTCTTCCTTTTCTTTCTCTGTCTCTGACTGTCTGTCTGTCTGTCTGTCTCTGTCTCTCTCTCTCTCTCAATCTCTCTCTCTCACAAAGCCCCTACTAGGAGTCAAAATTGCTAACTCTTTGATATTAGCCTTCCCAGCTTTTTAGTTTCTAAAACTTTAATAAAATAGATCTGTTTAAACCACCCACCCTATATAGTAAGTTTTATGAGAACCTGAGAAAACTAATATATCCTTTTGCTCTAATGTCTTGATTTTTATATTTATTCAAGAATTAATGTTTAGTTCCATGCATGAGTGAACACAGCACAACCTAGAGTTATAGAGACTCGGAACTAAAGATAAGTAGAACTCTCCTCTAGTTTAACTACCCCCAGCCTGCTTGAATTCTCTACATAATACAGAGTGCCTACATGGCCCTGCAAACTACCCTGGGACTTTCTAGTCAAGGGAACTAATTAATAAAATAGCATGTAAAGCAGGTTTTGTTTCCTTCCTTTTTTGCATGTCATAACTCACAGTGACAAGTATAAGACCTACAAAGTAACCTGTCACTTGAAACTCAAATTTCTGTAACATTTAATTTAAAACACTGTCTGAATTTTCAAATGTCTAATGCCAGAGGAAAACATTTGCAGATTCTAAGTTAAATCGGTTATATAAACTTTCCTTGACCAAAGCAAGAAATATCAACTTCTAAGTGTACAATTTGGGAATCTATTATAGAAAGATTTAAGTGGTGTGGTGGGTCCACTCAGGCGTTAATGGCTAGTACAAAATAAACTTTTGAAGCCCTAGAGTGACAACTTTTGACCAAGCAAAAAGTCCAGGTTTTTTCTCTGCCCAAAGGGTAATCTCCTGCTTGGACACATTTAATTAAGTGGAAGCAGTTTCTTTATGCCTGTGGATTTTGAAGAAACAAGGAAGCAATGAAATGAGAACTCTACTGTTTACTTTTGAACAAATCTAGGCAATTCGGGCTCTTTTAATCTGAGAAGCTTGAGCTTTTCTACCAAGATGAAATGTTTTTCCTTAAACAAATATAAATAGGAAATCTTCCAGCATCATTAAGTACTGGAAGTTCCTTAAAGTCACAGCTCAGTTAATCATTTTCTTTTAGAATGTTTTCCTCCAAGAACAGGGAAATGTTTAATGATATATTTTAATTACCCAAAATAGTCTCCCTTTTGCCTTTGCACATATGTCTCATACCACATATCTCTGAAATTCAATCAAAGAAGGAAGCATTATGTTAATGGTCTGCTTTCATATTTAATTTACAATAAGAAAAGTCACTGACAGACTTGTTTGCAGTTTGGTAATTTGTACCGGCTCACCTATTACAATGAGCAGCTTTAAATGAGAATGAAAGGAATTCCAAGCTCAAAGCTCTAGCGCTTTAGTTTACGAAAATCTATACAACTAAATACCAACTAATGAAACAAATGAGTTTGATTATTCAGTTTTTTGAAGTTACACGGTTGATTATTTAAGCACAATGCTCAAAGGACTAGCATATATCTAAATATATCCTTGTTTTCTCAGGAAACCTGATTGAGCATATTGTACTTTCCTCTGCACATAGTCATACTTTACTCTTAAAAGCCAGGTCGTAATTCTATAGAAAGAATGAAAGATGGCCTTGAGCTGTTGTAATAGAATTACTGGGTGTAACACAAAGTGTTTCCACACTGGAGAAATGTGTTTGCATTTGTGGTTCTTCTGAGGCCTTTGAATGAATGTTCCTACGTCACAACCACATCTGTTTGGATGCTTTTACCCCAAGGGTAAATGAACAAAAAGACATGTTCTTAGAGCTCGTCTGAGAGAAGTTAAGAATCTTCTTTCATCCTTTCCATGTGCCATGTTCTCAGAATCTTTACACATATTTTCTGTCAAAAGCTAAAAGAAAACTAAAAATGATCACACATTTTGTACCTTAAAAAATACTCAGTAGTTAGAAAGAAAGGTTTAACCATCATCAGAGACCAGAGTATGTTCACTTAAAAATGTTGAAAAGAATGTTCAAATGGAGAAATTTAAGATACGCCAGGGTAGATATCTATGCAAAAGAAACTTTCAGAATGTGACTGTTTGAAATACTAGTCACATAACTTCAGTTCACACTTTCAGAGGACTGGCCCAGAAAGATTGAGATTTAAGACAATTTATTTTCCTTTTCAATTTTTAGGCATATATATTATATATATATGAAATAATAAAGGTATTTGATATTATATCAGTAGGCTTATATGAATGAATAGGAAAGCTTAGAAATTGAATAAAAAATTCCCACCAAATGTCAATCAGGCAACATAGACAAACAGGTCTTCATTTACTATTAACTACCCACTGCTAGAGAACTAATAGTCAACCAGAGATTTACCACAGCTCTAATCATGATAACACTGCCTCAAAAATCCAAAGAAAAGTTATATGTGTACATGTTTTAGTAAAAGAAATGAAAATAAAAGTTACTTACACTTTTGCTCCGAGAAAGCAAATCACACGGATTTCTTTCCATGGTCGTGTTTTAAGTAATTCAAATAGTCACTCGCTGTTTCCGAAGTGAGTTCTCTCACTGCAACAATTATCCACTCAAAAGCCAACTGGAATGCTGCAGAAAAAAAATAGCAAGGAAATGTTTAATCAAGTACATGATTAACATGTGCCCTTTGAATGCAGTCTGAGACTAGGACAGTAAATTCTTAAACACTTCATCAGGACAGACTAAAACGATGATACGCATAAAGCCAGAGAAATGCACACAAGCAACGTTTCCAAAACAGCGTTTATCAAATATAAGTTAGAGATTTTAGCCCCATCTGTTTTCCATTCAATATTCAAGTCTACTTTTTTTTTTGTGTGTGGCTTATAAAAGGTATGACAGCCACAACTTACTTACAAGTATGAAAGAAAGAGGCAGCCAAGTTGTGTTGTGAGCTAATCCTCACCAGGGCAGCCAGAGACACCCTCAGGTTTCTAGCGAGCATTACTAGGACAGCCTTATCTGCCTCTGAGCACTCTTAGCTCCACCAAAGGGAAGAGCTGGAGTTCTCATCCGGGCTCATTTTTCTGTAGCATTAACCTTCAAGACCAGGAAGCCACCTCATTGGTTCACTACTCAATTTAGCAAGTTCTCTACTCTTTTGTTCAAACAGGTTGTAAGGAATGCTAAGAAAAGTGGAGAACAGCTTACATAGTTAAGCAATAAAACTTTTATTTCAAGAACATTTCAGAGTAGTTGTCACTTGTGTGACACTGACAGCTTCATTACCTCTCAGCTTCCACTAGATTGTGGGAAGAAAACTGTTTGGAGAAAAAGCAAATGGAATAGCTACAAATGTTGTGCTCATTTCTGACATCCCACTACATCTGGATATGACTTACATATTCATAAGGTACATTTGCATGTGGGCTGAAATGCCTTTTGGGAAAGAACTTACTCTAAAGCAAAGAAGATGAGGCAAACAGATATGAGTGAAGAGAGACCTCAGTAAGTTCTCCAGCAACCGGCAGAGGATTCCATCATGGTTGAGAACCCTTGTTTTGACCATATGTGAGTTATCCTCTCAAGACCTCTGGAAATCAAAGGGAAGGACTTTGGGGGGCAGAGGTCCCCCAACAGCAAAGTGGGATTAGAAACAGAAATGGAATTTATTATTGTTAATAATATCTCTAGATGTAACTTGAGGACACAAAGGTTACAAAAAGACAAAACCTTCTTCCAAGCTTAATGGTAATATTTGCTTCAAAAGTAGAGAAAACTGTACCATCAAAGTGTGGGTTGCAAGGGAAGAGGCTGTTTCCTTGAGTATGTGTGGGTGTTTCTTAGGGTGTGGGTGAAAGTAGGGTTTGGGAGGAGGAGCTGGTCCACAAAGAGAAAGTCCTTAGCTAGGATACCTCCAAGAAGTCAGCCATCTTTACAGATTGGTTATGATGCTGAGTGATTTATAGATTCCTAGAAAATGTGGAACTTTGTTATTCATTTCATTTAAGAAGTGAACAGAAATAATATATTATATCTATGATGAAGCAGTAGCCTGCTGCTCTGGAAAGCTTACATGTTATCAGAGAAAAACTCATTCAAAATATGCAATTATTCACTGGGTGTGTAATGGGTACCCTTAGGGTCCTGTAGTAAGCTAGTGATTCTATGAGTTTAAATTAACAAATCAGACAAATAATGGATTTGGCCTGATATGGCTTGCTGAATGAAGTCTTCGATAAACACGCCTTGAATGTCTTTAAAGACCATTATTAAGAAATATTTTCCCATAAGAATACAGAACCTATACATATTTGAATAGAAAAACAGATTTAATTGAAAACAATGCCAGTGGGATGACCTTCCTCAGTCTGAATATTTACCAGGCAGGCTGGCATCCAGAATTGAGTATGTACCTTGCAATCAAATAGCTCTCCACTGGCATTCTGCAGCACCCCAGGTGATTTACTTAGCCCCTCTGAATAGAAGGAAGATAAAAATACACGAGTGTCTTGAGCTTAAGTGAAGCGACGTGTATAGAGACTATTTGACATGTGGGAAATGATCAACCCTCATCTCTACCATCCGTCATCACTACTTTATCATTCTCTCAATAGTGACTATCAAGCAACAACAACCAACCAACAAACCAATACATTCTTATTTTTCCCTTCATAGTGCTAAACTCCATCAAATATAATAAATTTAGGACAATTACACTTTCAACTAAGTACTAGTACATCACGTATCAATTAGGCTCCCACCAGCAAATACCATACAGGATTTAGGTCATTTTAGGAGAGTTTAGTAAGAATATGTAAGAAGGTGCAGTGGGGTAGAAGAACCCATGAGGGACAGCGCAGCACCTGCAGCTTGCAGGGGTGTGGTGTGGCAAGCAGAGGGACGGGATGCCAGTGCCTCCCAGTAAAAGGTCCTGCAGAATGACTGCCTTGACAGGGAGGTCACTCTCTGGGACACAGACCAGAAAGAAAGGAGATAGAGGAACACAGGACCTTATCAGCCCCCTCCAACCTGCCAGGACTGTCCACTAAGCAAATACAACTGAGCCAGACGGCAAAGGCCAGCCTTCCCAGGCAGGGCTGGGCAGAGCCAGCAGCTGCAGGAGAGATGGATGACGTGTCACACAAATGTGATCTGCAGTCTAGCAACAGTGCTGCATTTACTACTAATTCTTCATAAGAAAAATACTTGTCATCCGTCTTTAATCCTCTCAATAACCTTATGACACAGAGATTGCTAATATATTATTCCTGTTACACAAAACAGGAAAATGGCTCCAGAAAGTGCAATCAATTGTCCAGTAAATAGCAGACTCACAATTCAAACCTGATCCATCTGCTTGCAGACTGATTTTATGTATACTGCCCACACTGCTTTGCCGCTGTTATCAAGAACCAATGCATTTCAATTATCAACAAGCAGTAGCCTCTGTAAATATCAAAGCAGGACCTCCACCAAAGAATGTGTGATTAAAAGGTTCACTCTTAGGAACACAGCTATCTTAGTTCCTACAAACTCCTCCCTCAGCAAAGAGGATGGGGTGAGGAGGCAGAAAATCCCTTTCTCCCTCAGGATGCATTCAAAGGAAAACCAGGTAAGCAAATATGTGCACGTGTGATTGCACTGTGATAGCAGCTCCTACATAAAAGTTAATTAGGAAGAAGGAAGAGTTCATTCTTGCAGAGAAAATAATTTAGAAATAAAATTAAAGAAGGCAAATAAGATCGATGGTGCTGGAACGTTCGGGAACGTGAGCGCCTTCATACATATGCAGCTTTGCCACAGGAAAGGGGGTGAAAACGGGTTCTTTCTTAGAAAATAAGGATTTATATGGTAGGAAGAGACCTGGTCATCAGGAGGACTAAGTTCTGCTTTCACCATGGTGTCTTACACAGGAGCTGGGTGGCACTAGCAAAACCTCTTCTCATTTCTCTAACACTTACTCGCTTCTCTGCAAAGTGGTGATAACAGTATCTTCCCAAACTCCCTCACAGGGTTGCTACAGGGATTAGTTAGATAAGATCTCAGAAAGTTTTCTGGAAATAATAAATCCCCTGTAAGGATAATTCTATTCACTTAAACAGCAAATGCCTAATGAAACTCAAGTATAAGAATGACAAAGAGTTCCAATTACTCTCAGATACTCAAAAAACCTAAGGCCTATATTTTATGTATTTCAAAAGAATTCCCTATTCTTTCTTCTGGAACAAATATTGCTTTTCTTCTGCAGACTAATTCAGTTTATGCCGAGACTGCGGAACCGTGAAGCCACTCCACCGCATTAATTTTAAAAATTTATTGAGCACTCACACGCCAGGTGCTGCACAAAACTATTCTTAAATAAACACCCAGCTTTCTAGATCAAGGAGGAAAGTAGTGTTGTATAATTGCCAATGAGCAAAAAAGAGGAAATCCATTGGATCTGTCTCCAGCTTACTGTCTTCCTCACCTCATCAAAAGATAGATTTTGTTTTGTTTTGAGGGGTTACTGGGGCCCTGGTATTTCCAAGGTAGGTACAGTACTACTTGAGCTAAATCCCTGGCCCTACTAGAATTTTTTAGGTTGCATAAAATAGACATCAAAGTGAAAGCAAATTGGCTGTGTCTCCCTTGGTCAGATGTGGCACTTTCAGAGTTGAGGAGCTAGGATGCAGACCCAGAGCCAGGCACGTAGTCGGGAACTGCTCTGTCACTCAGCTGTAGCTCCAGACTCTTGATCCAAAACTAAATGAAAAATAAATATGGCACACTAAGAAGTATCATCACTAAAAAAGACAACCCCACTAAAAAGCATGCAAGTTTATCCATTAAAGAGCATGCAAGCAAAACAGGAGATAATTCCATCACTATGCAAACCATTCAAAGATGCACACAAAAGAGAAACAGATTTTTGATGGGAAAATTTCAACTATTGCCTTAATCTCTTCAGTCACGATTAAGCTGTTCTCTGCACACAGAACATGAGACTCCTGCTAAATACATGGTAAAGATAAAGGGAAGAAAGAGCTTGCGAGTTCCTCCTAACTTTGAAAATTATTAAGCAAGAGAAAGAACATATTGGTCAAGATATAAAGATAATGATAGAGGCTTCCTGAGATTTACAGTCTCTCTCTTCACCCCAGGGTCCCTTATATAGGATGTCCCTTAGCTGGTTTCCTCTGAGAGGTCACAAAATCTGAGAGCTAGAGAGCTCAGGCTGCTTATGAGATAGTACAGGAGGAGGAAACAGAAGAGATCTGCCTAAGACAAAGCACAAGAAGCCTGCATGAGGCTCTGCACTGCACACCAGGTGATAGTCTGGCCCTGCCCATTGATTTTCCTAAGATTAGCTTTACAGGTCATTCTAGCCACACCTGCACACCACCTAGCAGAAACCAAAAACTTTGTTGAAGGTGAAGTCAGTGTACTTGCAGCATAAGGACAAGACTACAAAATTGAGCTGTAATTTGTGCTCCAAGGTTGGAAAGATGAGATTCAACAGACAACTCAAGGAGTCTGTGACTTACATGTTTCATCTGACCTTAATCCACACTCTATTTTTCTAACAACATCCTCCCTGTTTAATCTAATCCTCCAATACCTGTGACGTATTCATTTCTACCTGCTACCCCCGAATTCACATTCTTAGATTCTTCTCATCTTTCTGAGCTCTTTCTACTCTTCAATGTTGGGTAAAATTTCTTTCTACTCTAGCAATTGCCCTGCTAGTCCTGTCACATAAATTTCTACTTTATCTAAACTACAAAAATGAAGGAAAGCTTATACCACAAAATAATTTAGTATCTTCCATTTATTTCACCAAGTTTTTTAATAAGTATAATCTTTGCTTCTTCAATTGGGAGCTGGGTAAGATATACTGTAATGTTGCTTTCACTCTGAAGGTTATATAATTATAAATGCAAACTCCTTAATTTGAAAGCTCTTCATGATCATTCTCTTGCCTTGGAAACCTCTTCAAATAATACATTAAAAGCCAAAGATATAAATCCATGACAAAAATCTGAGAATTTGAAGAAGTAAGTATAAATTTTGCAAAATTAATAATAAAACACATCAAAATGTGGAAAACATTCAATCTCACTATTTGCCAAAAAATGAAGGTTGAAATCAGTTTCTCTTGATTATAAGTTAGCAAAGTCATTTTTAAACAAAATATTATATAATGATATATATGATTAAATATGTGTTTATATATTTCTGATAAGCTTTAAAGACCAGCAACTTTAATGTTGTTATATCATTCTATATAATAGCTCAAGAAAGAAACTGGATAATAAAAAGTACTTTTTAAGCAAATGCATTCTGGACACTGCTACTTATATTAATAAAAACTAGAGACAATGTAGATGTCCAATTATAAGGGAAGAGCTAAATAAAATATAAGAAACTTCCTGATACATGATGAAAATAAAACATTTGATACAATATTTTAATTATATTGGAAAATACAATGTTAAATAAAGAGAGTATATAAAGCTGTATATGTAGTATGATTGCACAAAAAGTTACACAGACAAAGTATTAGAAAGAAACACAGTAAAATATCAGTGCTTCTATTTAGCTACTTTACTGTTAGCAATTCTATTCTTTCTTCTGTATATTTTAGCATTTTCAAGTTACCAACATTTGGAAAAAATCCTTAAAGAGCTAGATTAAAAGAAAATATTTCAGTTAATGTAAAAGTTCCTAGCTTCCATT
The DNA here is from genome assembly GCA_004026965.1 of Petromus typicus. Lineage (NCBI taxonomy): Eukaryota > Metazoa > Chordata > Mammalia > Rodentia > Petromuridae > Petromus > Petromus typicus. The sequence continues at coordinate 23,159 of PVIR01009799.1, read as the reverse complement.
AATATAATTGTTCTAGGGAGCTGTCAGATTATTGAATCAAGTACTACTTGAGTGAATATAACACAAGTTTTGAACCAGTTCCAAGGGCATGAAACACAGAGATAGATGTAAATAAGGAACTGAAGTAGCCAGCGAGAGATACGGACTTTAGAGAACCAACAGGTGCTCAATCTACAAAATATTTTACAACCATTATAATTGGAAACAATGCAACATAGAGGAAAAGTTGGAAATATTCAGAAAATGATAAATTAACAATAAACTTTTTGCCCTAGGTTTATCTTCAACAAGCCTCATAGCCTTTGACTTGTTTGGGCCCCTAATACCTAAAACTTGCAGCAAAACTGATGCCTCAGCTTTCAGCCTCTTCCCAGCCCCATTTCCTTTACCTGCCCTTCCATCAATAGCCAGATTTTTCTTTTCCTATGCACTTTCCTTCTAACTACTCCCTCCCCTTTCGCCTCTTATTAGGGGTTCCTCCTTTCTATACTAAATATTCTTTAGAGAGTTTTACTCCTTACTGAAAGGAAGTCATGCATAAAACCCTGAGTTCTTTTCCTTCCATACATCATTCTCTTCATAATGAAGTCCTTTATAAAAGCTTCTGTTCATTTCTCCACTTCCTATTTCTACCCTCTATGCTTCAGCCCAGTGCAAACTAATTTTATTCCTTCTAGCCTTATATCCTTACTTGAAAGACCCCACCTCTCTATAATGCCAGATTAAAATATTCTTCACAATTTCTCAGACTAGACACCTCTGCTGTGGCCTTGTTTTCTCAGAAACACCTCTGTTCTGTGCTGTCACCTCCTGCTGGTTCTCCTTCTGATTGCTCATCTTTCTTCCACAGAGGGCCATCTTCTTTTCACCAGCCCATTGTTACCATGGTGATTACTCTATCAGTATTTCCCATACGTGGCTTTGACTCCCAACTCAATGGAGGAGTGCTATAAAATGCAGATTGCTGACTCCTCAGCAACCAGTGAGAACCTCTGCAAAGGTCCCCAAACAATAATCCCTAAGACTGCTGACTGCCACTTGAGGAACCTCTGTCTCCACTAGATTTATGGGCAATCCACTTGTCTTTCTCTTTTCTTGTACTATGTACACCTCAACATCTCTACCCTACCTCACTGTCCATCTGAGCCAGTGCCCTGTTTCTCTCCTTCTGTCATGCCTAATATTCAATAGCCTATCTGCCATATTACATGGAAATGGTTCATTTACCTGTATGGCCCTTTACATACTCAAAGTCCCTTGAGGGCAGAAAACCTTTGATGTTTATATACAGAATCACCATGTAAAATAGATTCCATAGGTGTTTATTGAACTCTACTTGAATAAAAGTGTTTCCCTTGACTTGAATTATAAGAAGGAAACGTATTTTGTCTCTAGACCTGTGAGAATGAATCTCTGTAGTTGATGTCGATACAAAACTATCTTCCTATTTCCATTTCTCTCCACAATGATAATAGCAGTGCTTCTTACTAATTCATTCACCAGACATTTACTAGGCACTTGTGGCATGGAATGCGTGGTGGCAGAGTCTGGGGAAGCCAAGAAAAATGTGATAAAACCTTCCTCCTGAGGAACTTGCAGCATAGTGGGAAAAAGACAAATAGCACAGGGTACTCAGAGCTCTACCTGCTCAGAATGGCTCATTTGGGGCCCTCTGGAGGAGATGACTGATTCCCCCATCAAATGGCTTTCAAGTCTGTTCTGAGATATTCTGCAAGTGTGAACACTTTGTAATCCAAATGTCCTTCCATATACTGATGTTTCCTCCAAGCAGAGGGGAAGGAGCATGCAAGTTATGAATGAGAGTTCTTTTATCTCTTTTGTGCCTTTGGTCAGACCTCAGTCCCTGCACATTCCAAAACACATTTTAAATGTCCACTCACTGGTAAATGTGCAAGTGGTCACACTTACAGAGGAGATTATATCCAGTTTTGATTGTGATAACACTTTATTATAAAATAACTGATGCTTTGGAAAATCAAAGTGCATGGCTTCATTTCTAGAGTAGCTCAGTTCTTCACTTCTAAGAGTATCGAGATGCCAACTAAAGTACTCATTTTTTCACATTCACCATGACTAGAGTTTCAAAGTGCTCCAGCTACATAACTTAGTAACATGAGTTACTATACATTTTCCCATGCTTTAGACCCTTTCCCTCCACCTTAAATAATGGCAGCATTCTAAAACATGGCTTTCTGCCCCAAATGCAAGGCCAGGAACCTTCTATTTCATCTCCCACAAGTGTAGAGCCTCTGCTGGATAACACCATGCTTTGGCTTTCGCTTCGTCCTGCACAGGAGGAAGGCACAACAAAAGCGTCCTTCCTCTCAATGGCTATCCTAGCCACACTCCCTGCCAGTCCCCCATCATGGTGCCTTTCCAGGCCTGTGATGCAGGATATGACAAGAGCAGCTCTGTCCTGGGAATCACAGCATGGTGCACAGTCTGCCATCCTGGGGCGCAGCATAGAAGGAGTCTCTGGGATGTGATGTATCGTCACTAACTACATTGTGACAAATCCATTGACAGACTCAGGGTAAAGGTCCCCTAGTCATCAGGAAGGAAAACAAATGATAGCAAGATACACCCCCATAAACTCCCTAGTTCAACCTGCTCACTACATTTAAAACAATGGGAATGTATCAAGTAATGGAGACTTTTGATTTTTATACTGTGTTTTAAATTTCATATCAAAGTCTACACACTGGAATAGTTTTCAGTGTGAGAAGTGTTACCATGGTGTAGGGGTGAAGGCCATGAGATGCAGGCAAACTGCAGTCTAGAGTCATGCATTATAAAGTGTAACTGCCATTTTCCTGTGTGAACAAGCTCCGTTCTGAAACATAAACTATTCTGCACCCCCAGCTGGTATAAGGAATGTGTTCAATGACACCTAGTTCGTAGATGGGTGGACACATGGACAGATAAATGGGGATGGGGAGAAAGACAGAGATAGAGACAAAAAAAATGGAAGACAGAGATGAGCCAAAAATATCATGTCACAGATCCTGAGTTGAATTCTGTGTATTTCTCTCAACTTGAGCTATACAAGCAAAATTCTCAATTCTAAATAATTTCCAGTGAGACTTTTCCTTAAGTACATTTATTATCAGTAAATTCCTTTATTCTTTAGTTGCTCCTATTTATCCACCTAAGATGAATCCTGATTTTTAATTTTCATTTGCATATCTTCTGTAAGAAAAATGACCAGTGAGTTACTCTAAGGCTTAATATTATTGGCATAGATTGTTTCAAGCAAAATGAGATTTGAAGAAAAGAAATTAGTTTTAAAATAAAAAACACAGGAGTCGGTAGAGCATCCTGCAGCTCTACCTCAGGAAAAGCCTCTAAAAGTTGGTCTAACAAGACATCAGCAGAACAACTTTTATCCCAGCACCAAGTAACTCAGAAGGATCCCTCAAGCTATCATTTCTTACTGATTAATGACTGTTGAAGAAGTCATTGCCTGAAGAATACACAAACAGAAGAAAAGCCAGGCTCAAAACCGAGACGCAATGTTAATTAGAAGAAACATAAACAAGGAAAATAACACAACCAAGAAAACAAGGACTAGAAGTAGAAACCCAAACATATCAATTTTCTGCCTCTTAGGAAGCGACGACCCATTAGCATCCTCGCAAGGGAATCAGCACACTGTGTGAAAGTCGTTAAACCCAGACAGATTGAAAACTGTACATAGCCTTAGTTTTAGTTGGAACCAAGTGGCAAAGTTTTAATCAGTGAAATAAAAGCAAGGGTTTTTCGTGTTAAAAATAAAATGACAGCAGGAAAATGTGGAACAAAGAATTTGAAATTATTCTTCTGAAAATTTTGACTACTAAAGCAATTTGTTTTAGGCAGTAAATGGAACAAGCAACAGAGTGGAGATTTCTTAAGGTAGAAGTGATAATATTCATCTGATCATTTTAAATATCTTTTCATATTTACATGCAGTTGATAATATCAAATCAACTCATCAGTAGAGTACTTTTCTTGGAGTTCTTCCATTCATTTTTTTTGAGACAGGGTCTCACTTTGTAGTTCAGGCTGGCCCTGAGCTCAGCCTCAAACTCATATCACAGCAATCCTCCTGCCTCTGCCTCCCAAGTGCTGGGATTACAGGCCTGAGCCACCATGCCCGGCACTGTGGTATGTGGTGCTGATTGCTGGTGGGCGTGAGTCTCCACACCCAGTATTGTATGTGGTTAACCGGGGATCGAACCTGGGTCCTTGCGCTTGCAAGACAGGTGCCAGAACCACTGAGCTAACTCCCTGGCCCTCTTCCATGCTTTTGAGAAAGTTTACAGGTATCTCCTAAAAAAGGGTAATTTACATGTGAGATGTTGCTATGAGAGAGAAGAAAAAAGAACAACATTAACAAGTAGAATGTGATGAGTTTTTGAAATAGTCATAGATAGATTCAAATTTGCTGTGGCCATTTCTTGATTTTGTGGTCATTGGGAATAACTGAACCTTTTTGAATGTCAGTTTCATGATCAACCTAAGTGGATACTGAAATCCACATTGAAGAACGGTTACACAGACTGATGAACTCCAGTGTCACCACCTATCAGCTACTGCACTTGGTTCAGAGAACACACTTCTGAATGATCGTTTTATATTACTCCACCCTCTGAGTAACACACCTTCACCACCAAGGGCTTTGATGAGCCCCATGAACCCAGACATACTACAGCTAGAATTTATCCTTTCAACTGAAGTTTGGAAGGTTTAAGATATACTAGACAGCCATATGGGAGAGTTAAGAGCCCTGGGTCATGCTTGAGCTCTCTCTCCTCACAGTAAACAAGTATCAGGTGTTCCAGGAGAGTCTGATTTTACTAATGCTCCCAAACTGATTCATTCCAATGTATTCTTCCAAGGATTATGATGCTGCTTGTCCACTCCCACAAAGCCAGAGGCCCCATCCCACTCCTCAGCACCCTCAAGCGTGGTACCAAACTTCATCTCTGATTTCCAGCCAGCATTTTAGTTCCTCACCTCGGTAAGGTCAAGTAAACATTTTGAACCTTATATGTGAGAATTTAAAAACTTGTTCCCTGAGATGTTTCTCTCTTCAAAGACTGGTAGGAGAGCCTCAAAATAAAGCCTATTGATTTTCAGCAAAAAGTTCATTGAGCACCTGCTTTTAACCGTCAGCTCCAAGCAGCCATCAAATCTCTCTATAAATTTAAGTTTCTGGAGATCAACAAAAGGCAAGTGGAAAAGATAAAGACACCCTTGGTCTGATCATAACCCTTATGATTGCCTCACAGCTGCTCAGAGCCTGGGCACTGGCACTGAAGCCAGTGCTGAATTCTTGCCAATCAAGAGGTGCCCATCTGGAACCCGAAATTAGACTCTATTCATAATGGTGACAAAGGGTAGTGTGGGACAACAAAACCCTATAAAGATTATTTTCAAATTGATGAATATCTTAGTGGAAGTGGAAAATGATTGTTTCTTTTTTATGCTGATGATTTGTCTACCTTTTATCACCCTATGGCTGATTAGCTCAACTTTTCAAAAGAGCAGTAATACTTGGGAAGTTGGAACTTTATCTTTTAAAAATCTCTTTAATTCACAGAAGGCTAATATAAGTGAAACCATACAAATTATAAAATAAAATTAAATTTAATCTCTTAAATCCAAGTTGCAAAAGGAAAGACCCTTGGATCTAGGGGGAGAAGATCCAGCTTCTCTAAAACCCTTCCACAACAAAGACAAATACAACACGAAAATATAGTAAAGATATTATAACTGATTTTCCTAGTGTTAAATATTGCTAAAATGAGAGACCCATTAGTTCCCTCAAGATCTGGGTGCCAGCCTACTGAGCAAATACAGACTGCTGAGATCCCTGAAAGTAATTCCTATCCTTTGTAAAGCAATAGAAGAATATCAGAAGAGCTTCTGACTTTAAATGAGGAGAAAGAAGAGACAGCAATGAACTCATTCCAAGAGCACTCAAGTGACAAATGGCACAAGAAGGAGAGTTTATCTTTCTGCCAATGTTGTAATAATATTTATTACAATTAAAGCATTTTCTGAACATTTACTCTATACCAGGAAACTTTCTAATCATACAAAATGTATTTACTAATTCATTATCTCACAAAATTCTGTAAAGTAGCTGCCACTCGAATATCTACTTTGCAGATGAAATAATGGACACACAGCAAGTTTTCTTCCTGGCTGTCTTAGCTGTGAACACATTTTTGTGTTTTTAGGACTCACTGAGGAGAACAAAAGCAGATACAAGGTACATCTACATTTTGAAATAATACTTCAAAATGTCTATACTAACTGCTGAAAGAACTAGTTTGGGAAGCTTTGTTCTCCCTCATGAGATATCACAGTGGTGCTGCAGCCAAAGGATTGATTACAGAAAATAAGAAAAGGCACTTTTCCATACTTTAAGTATAGTGAGTAAACATTAACTTTATTGTAGATAGTAGTTAATAAGGAAAACCAAACTCCCAATATGTGACAGAAATTCTATTCTTTTTGTCTCATTCTCCTTTCTCCCAAATTCACTATGAAGCAATAGAACCAAGATAACAATACCAAAGTCATGAAAACATAGCATTCATTTTGGGAATTTCTATAAAACAATGCATAAGATCCAGACTACCCCTGGGGCTTTCTTGCTTTGGAATGTGAGAGTAATTTAATAGTAAGAAATACAATCAAGGAAGAAAACACAATTCTTTTTATGTCTACAAGCACATAGAAAACACCAACACTGAGTCATGATTTTTAAGATTGAATAAAATGAGACAAAGGCATGCCTTCCTCAAATAGCTGATGTCTTCGATAGTGACGAGGGATTAGACATTCTCATGAAACTCGGAAACAGAGCAAGACGCCTATAGTTTCCAGTTTCATTAACAAAGTTTTTAAGGTGCTTGTTATAAATACAATACAAGGAGTCAAGTTCTTCACTGGTTGAATGTCATAGAAAGTTAAATACAGTGATTAGTCACAAATCCATGTTTTCCTATATACTAAGAATTGGAGATATAGATATATATATATATATACATATATACACATAAACATATATGTATATATATACACATAAACATATATATATATATATATATATATACACATATACATACTCCTGAAAAAAATAAGAATGAGAACTTTTTTAGTTCTTCATATTCACTTGTTCAGAAAACTATGGAAAGTACAAAAATTATGGTAAAACCTTACTGAAATAAATTAAAGGAGACAGAAAGAAACACTAGGTTATATAACCCAAGTAAAAGCCCCAGAGGCTCAGGTTTGGAGCGGGACTTTTCTTTTAATGGTCCTTGGAATTAAGCCCAGATTGATTGAGCTCAGAGCCTCTCCATTGAGATACATCCTATCCTTCCAATCACACTTTCACTTTTTTTACGCAGTTTCTAAGTTGCCCAGACTAACCTAGAACCTGAAATTCTCCTTCCTCAGACTCCCAAGTAGTTGGAATTATAAGTATGCCTCACTCTGTCCAGGTTGAAACTTTGTTTGAAGAAAAAGGTAGGTAAGCTGACATAGTGAGAATTACCATTCTAGACAAGGCCAACCTGAAGAAAACAGAAAAGGAGGAGAATGTCCTGCTAAAGAAGAGAACATTGAGCAAAAATACAATAAATTCCCAAGAACCCAGAGGTGTCTCAATGGACCATCTCAGAGACCTCACTGACAACGTGGAGGATGGGTCCCTAACAAGATGGACCTGGACCACAAGGGACACCATGAAGCCTAAGACCACATCTTCATGCCCACCAGCCTAAAGGCCTCTGGGGTCCCCAACCTGGTAAATTTTCAGGTGCACCCTCGGACACTATCGAACACTGTTTGTGTAATTAACAGAAATAAAACCCACTTCAAGTAGAAAGAACGACATAACATATTTCTGAAGAGGCAAGTACTTTCAGTTGCAATACTATATTCCAGTATGAATGATTTTTCTGTTTGTTTATATTTAAAGTTGTGTTTCAAGCACTTTCACAAATAAAGGCAGAAAAAGCAAGATCTTGAACTTGTGTCCACCCACCAGCCACAACAATAGGAGCTTTTCTCCAGCCTTGCACGTCTACACCTCAGGGCATCCCTTCAGTAAGCCCTCTTTTCCTGTCCTATTTTAAGGCATAATATAAATAAATCTGTAAGCATACTTATTAAATTTCTGTAGAAACGCCAATAATAGCGAGGAGAAATTTCAGCAATAATTTAAATAATTGATCCTAGCACTAGAATAAAAGAGAATCCAGTGAAAGTGAACAAAAGATCAAGGAGGTCAAAGCTGTCTATGAAAATTTGATAGCTGCTAGAGGTAACATCTTTCTGAAAATAGAGAATATAAGTTAATCAATCATTGTATTGGGACAACTCAAAATCAGTTAAGGGAAAAACTCAAGACTTACCTTTGGATTGTGCCAGAATAAAATTCAAATCTGTGCCAGATTTAAATTCAAGATTTAAATGTGAAAAAGTCCAGAAAGTATTCTAAGAAAATGCATGTGAATATTTTATTTCTCTAAGGATAAATGAATGGTCTTTCTGAGCACCCTGCATGCCAACCCTTTCTTAAATGCACATGGAAAAATACAATAATTTAATTAACTTCCATAAAACAAAAAAGTTTTAAGGACACCATATATATTCATAAAATATTACAACATCTTTTACAGATAAGTTACAAAATGAAACACTTTTAAAAAGAAGAAACAGCAAGATTTTTCCCACAAAAAAGAGACAATGGGTATGAAGAGGCACAAAACAAAAAGTAAATTTTTTAATTAATACATTAAAAAATCGACATCAGCCTTAAGCAAATAAAAATTTAAAAAAAAGGAAGCTGCCCTCCTTTTTCCTATCAGATGGCACATTAAAAATAAATCACACCCAGCACTGCAACACTGATTTGCTGCCATTGGGAATCTAATCAGGAAAACATGCTAGACAGATACTTGGCAAACGTGTCAAATGCATGATAGATGCACACGTTCTTTGAGTCAGCATGACAGAAAGTCATGCAGATGGATGTGCAGAGAAGACCAAAGCACTGCTCATGATAGGGGGAAAAGAGGAGCAAAATACATACGTAATAATAGAGGATAACAGAAAAGATAATGGGTTATCTATATCTATATTGCTATAAAAAGCAATAGATTAATTATTAGGCTATTACAGATGATGGTAGTGCTGGACATTTGAAGATGCTTATAATAAATCACTGAGGAAAAAGTGAAGGTCACAACTATAGCATATGATCCCAATTCAGTACTATATCTAACCATTCATTAAAAAATAATCTGTTAAAATATACATTAAAATCTAACAACGTTTAGCTCTGGAGTTATGAGTGCTTTTTCTTCTTTTGTTTTTACTCCTAATATATGTTTCCATGCCTAATTTCTCTACAGTGACCATGGGACATATGTATCATAAAATATTTAAGTACAGGGCCACAGACATAGATCAGTGGCACTGAGCCTGCCTGGCAAACACAAAGTCCTGAGTTTGATCTCTGGTACCAAAAAAAAAAAAAAAAAAAAAAATTAAGTACAAAGAAAATCACTTTAGCTCTTGAGCTAAAGACTCAACAAAGCTGTAAAATATATTTGAGAGTCATCAAGCTGAATATAATTAATAAACCAGTTTTGTATATTATTATTTTTCAATAAAGTCATAAAACAATTCATGTAATATAGCCCATAAATAAAATAAAGGAAACATTCTAAATGATCATGAAATACCTCAGGAGTGTGGTGACATTTCTAACATGAAAGATACTTTTGGTCAGTGGTGGTGAGCCACAGCTGACGCTTATCACCGAAAGCTCTCAAAGGCTGGTCATCACTCCTCTACAACATCTGTGAACTTAACTGGAGACAGGCTATCTCACTCTGCAAGGCCACACGCCCCCAATCCTAGGAAATACCAACAGGGCTCTCAATCTTAGCAATTACAGGAATTTAACCTTAGCTTCATTTCAGTTTGTTCTCCTAAGTATTCACAATGTCCGTGAAACCAAGGAATCTTAAAAGCAAAACGTGACTAATACCTTTATAAAAACACACAAGTTTTAAATTTGCTAGTAATTATTTCTGAAGTACTGGTTTACATTATTAAGATGCAAAGTCCCACTAACTCATAGATTTGCCTATACAGAAGCATTGGCTAACAGTTTTTTTTTTTTCTGTTTAAAAATTAAAGCACACTGTAGGTAATGGTCAAGAAAATTCAAGGTGCTATCCAGAGCCTGGGGCATGGCTTTCTCCAGCACAGTCCAGCCTGTGTGCAGGAACAATCCTATGTCACACTCAGAGAAATGTAAGAGCAGTACATAATAGATATTGAAAGAATGCAAGGATCTTAAAAGCTGAGCTTAGAGGATCGTCATTTCAAGCCCAGCCTGGACAAATCAATGACTTTGTTATATACTATAAAAATAAAAAAGGTTTAGGAATGTAGATTAGTATAAAAGTTCAGGGTTCGAAAATATGTATTAACAAAGAAAATTTTAAAAAAGAATGAAAAGAAACACAGTTGCACGATTGTGGCTTCATGACAGAGGTGTTGTTAGCTTATGCCTATTATTTTGCTTGTCTTTCAGAATCTATGCAGGTAGCATTCCTTCATTCTATAGGTAATGAAACCAAGCCTAGTATAAATTACAGTGGAATTTCAATTCACAAACTTCATTCTTCCCACGTGTATGCACTGAATTGGATGAAAATCATCTCAAATCCCCCCATACAGTCAACAGTGAACCTAAGCACTAAGTTTGATTTGGTTCTCATCCAATTCAGTTTGCAAACAGAATCGTGGGAAGGATTAAGTTTGTGAAGCAAGCTGCCACTGTAAATGGTTTGCCAAACTGTCTCAGGGAACAAGTGGTAGAGGTAACATTCGAACCCCTATCTGTCCAACTCAAAACTAACACTATTTCCAAAAGGGTGTAAAGACTTCTGTGATCTTGTGCTATCTTTAGCAATTGCAGATGGGACAGCTTGAAATGCCCATACTGCCTCTTCTGAAATGTGCAGCACTGACCACGACCATGGTATCTGAACCTACTGGGACTCAATTTCCTCACTGCAAGGTGGGATAAAAGTGTTATTAGCCTCCTAGGCTATAAGGTTCAATACAGCAGACAAGCATGAAGGATCTGACTCTGTTCTGACACGTAGTAAACATCAGTAAAGACAATTTACGTGTATCAGTAGTTGTGAGGTTATTTTGTAGCTGCTTTGTGCTTCTTTTTCAGTGATGGACTTTGTTTAAATAGTCTACTTTTCTCTTACCCTTGCTTTTCTTGTTTCCCTGCCAGCCCTACATGGCAACAGTTCTGACCCCCAGCTCGGGGACTGGACACCTGCCACTATGAGGCCTTCATGAAGCCAGATGAATGCCCTGCTGGCTCTGCATGTCATGCTGTGCTCTGCCCCTCTGTGAGCACTACTTGGGCCCTTTGCAGGGCCTTCCACAATGACAGCTTGCCTGGCTGCACCACCTACCACTTGTCACCCCTCTCTCAGTACACTCTGCTCTGCTTGCAAATTGGCAAAATGTCCTCCTGTCCCTAGCCAGTAGCACCTACCCTGCCCTTAGTGCAGATCTTGTTTCCTGAACCTGGCACATTTGAAATGCACCCTATGTGACCTACCCTTTATCTACCGAATTAAAGCAAGCATTTTGAAGCACACTGAAAAGAAAGCTTCCAGAGCAGAGATTGTAGGCATTTCTAGTCCTCAGGAAACCCTGAAAATCTCCCAGGAAAGGCAGAACAGAGTAGTCATCATACATATATTTAATTTTTAAAAAATCAGACAAACTGTACAACATTCAATCCAGGCCACAGAGACATCCCTAGACATAGTAGGAATCTCCATAAAGAAGTCACATCCTACTGTCTCTTGAGACAATGCTGACCTCTCCATTTTGACTGTCTCAACTTCTTTTCTTTCTGCCAAAACATATTCATTGGCACTTATACAGACTCTTTTTGCCAAAAAAGAAGGATTTGCAGAGTGAAGCTAGATTTGAAATCACCTGCAAATGAATCATCCAGAGCTTCTGTCACCACTAATCTTATGTAAATAAGCACTTAACTGCCTCAGAAGTTCAAATCCTTCCACATCACCTTTAATCCTACAGGCTTCTTCCTTATGGAAACATTAAAGTAGTTCAGTATCTTAGGACTATGCTGAAAAAAATATTCTGAGTCTTCAAAGAAGTGATTTCTCAACTGTCCCCAGAGCTCTGGCAATGGAACAATGATTACCTTGGCTTCGTGAGACATCCAGAGTTTCCCAATCTTTGTTCTCAAATTTGAAATATTCATTTGCATTTTTCTTTCTGAAGACAAATACTTAAGACATACACTAATCTCTCCCTCAGAGTTCTCAAAAGCATTTCATCCAAATATCACACATTGTAGATGTTGAGTTCAAACTGTAGATACAATGAACCAGGTAAAAACTTCAGAAACTTTGTGACAACACACCTGCCCTCAAGATGCAAAGAGATGGTATTAGAGAAGAAGGATCAGGTAGATAAGCCACATGTTACTTTCTGAATGTGCCATGATGTCATGATTTCTGGAAAGATGGGATCGGTACTTGGAAGAAAAAGCCAAGCATTTGCTGAGTTAAAGGTGTTACATCTATATGAAAAAATATCACAGGGAGGAAAAAAGTAGAAAACAAATGTGAATCTCTTTAAACATAATAATCTTACTCAAAGAGTAAGACTGACACTAAGACAATTACAGAACACAACAGTCTATAATTAGGATTTTTTTTTAAACTGTGATAATTAAGCAGAGGAAAATGAGAAAGGCTGTAGGCCAGAGACGTGATACGTAAGCACAGTGTGGATTAGAGATAGACCTCAAGAAGGGTGGTAGATGGGTTAGCAGCAATGAAAGGGAAAACATTCCATCCTGAAAGGAACAGAGTGAGCAGAAACAGGTCTGCGAAGCAAGGATCACCAACAGGTGCAAAAGGGAAAGGTGGCAGGTCAAAAGAACACAAGGGAAGTGTAGGAGGTCAAGCCTTCTCAAACAGAGCAGAGGATTGTTACAGTCAGCAAGAGAATGCCTGGCATCATCAAGTATAAAACAGATTCACTTGATCGGCAGCAAAGAGAGGCAGGTGCTTCATGGAGGATGGCACAGCCAGGCCCTGATGTCAGGAGACTCACTCAGCACAGGATGAAGAAAGGGGGAACTGACCTAACACTCTGCTTTGCAGCTTTCCTATAAAGCTCTATAGTGTGCAGCATAACTTGAAAAGATCATGACTCTCCTCTCAGTACCTGGGAAACTTTGCATAATTTTAAAGTCATTCAGAACTTCAGTTCAAATATAAAAAATAATGCATTTCAGCATCTTTTTATGAAAACTATTTTAGAAGATGTATAAGAAGTGATTAAGGGCCGGGGATTTATCTCAGTGGTTCCAGTGCCTGTCTTGCAAGCGCAAGAGCCAGGGTTCGATCCCCGGTAACCACATACAATACTGGCCACGGAGACTCATGCCCAGCAGCAACCAGTACCACGTACCACAGTGCTGGGCGTGGTGGCTCATGCCTGTAATCCCAGCACTTGGGAGGCAGAGGCAGGAGGATTGCTGTGTTGTGAGTTTGAGGCTGAGCTCAGGGCCAGCGTGAACTATAAAGTGAGACCCTGTCTCAAAAAAAAAAAAGAAACAAACAAACAAAAAGAAGTGATTGATACAAAGAAAATATTCAATAAATATCAATTCATTTCCTAATGAGATTTTTCAAGTTTCTAAAACTATTTAAACTATAAATGAGATTCCAAGCTGTTACATGGAACATCCAAAAACCTAGAGAATAAACTCTGTGTTTAATCAATTAATGGTCCAATCTCACCTCAATGTGATCAGTATAGAGCTAGGAACCTTGCTCATTCCAAATGACTTCACAATACATGAGTATCTGAATTTTTAGCCCTAAAATCCAATGAGATGAGTCCTCTTAGCATTTGCATACAGCTATTCTATGGATTGAAAAATAAATGCAATAAATATGAAACTTTATCCATTCATTGATCTCTTCAACAAATATTTACCAAGCATCTTCCAAGTACCAAACTTTGCTCTAGGCATTAGGAATATAGCCATAAAGGAAAAAGACAAAATACTAGAGGTAAAGAGATGCTAGAAGTAAAGAGTCACCAAGTAAATGAGGAAATACAATGTGAACATACCACAAAGAATTATGAGTAACAATGATGATGAGAGATGGGGATGGACACAAAGAAAAATTTATCATGATTGGGGGTTGCAATTTTACTGGCAAGGAAGAAAGTCACTGAGATGATAATCTAAGAGAAAGCTCTGACAGAGGTATGGCAGCAAGCCCTGTAAGTGTCCAAAAGTGCTTGGGCTTTTATTATCATGATGATGATGATGATGATGACGATGACGATGACGATGACTATGATGATGATGATGATGATTTAGCACAATCAGGGCATCTGGGGTTGAGTCAGTAGAGCAGAGGGAAGTAAGGAAAAGTTCCAAGAGGTAGCAAGGGACATAGAAGGTTGAACTTGCACTCGGGTCTTATAAGACAGCTGCAGCATGTCGCAGTCTCCAGTCCCGTGGTGGAGTAGATGCTGGCACTCTGAAGGCACACACAGCACGGAAAAATCAAAAGGTAGAATCAAGTTCCATCCTGGAAACAACCAAGCGCTGCCAGGTTTTGCATGGCTCCCAGACTCAGAATCTCTCTCTCACTATATTCTCCCATGTGAGGACAATGGGAGAACAATAAGGTAAAAACACAGTCATTGTAGCACTAAACCACATAAAGCCATCATTGTGCGGTCCTAACAAAGGGAACATCCTTTTAAAACCACTACTCTGCACCCAGGACACCATCTAGCAAAGCAAAGTTGCCAACAAGGGCAAGAAGAGCCAGGAAAGACAGATGGCATCTGCAGGAAGCCCATCTCCCTGTGACCAGGCAGCCAGTAATGAGCAGGAGAAGGTGAAGAAAAAGGCAATTCGAAGGTTCTAAATTAAAACTAGATTTTGGAGCTCTTCACCTTTCCATCCATTGATTTAATGCCTGGCTAGTTGGAGTCTTATTTTTACCTAGAAGACAAATCTATGCTGGAAACCTTTGGGTAGAATCAGATCACACTGCCAGCAAGACTTTGGAAAGCCTGCTTCTCCCAGGGAAAGTGTTTTCTTTATAGTAAGTAGTCTGGCCACCTACGCAGCACTGAGCACTTGCACTGCAAGGAGTCAGAAAGTTCCCACTGCTGTGTAGCTTCCCATTTCCCAGAGATTTAACAAAATTACTCATTTGGAGAAACATAAAAACATGGCTACATTATTGTTTTTTCTCCGTGTAGTGATGGGGACTTTGGAAAGGCTTCCTGTTGACAATTCTGACATTCATCACAGAACACAGATTTTTTTTTTAATCTACAATTTTGGCAATATCTCAAGCTAGCAAACTGCCTACTATTGTACAGCGTTAAATAACACAGAAGCGGAAACAGGAATGAAGTCAAAGGATGGTGAAACGTCACCTTATCTTATGGCAATTTTCCCAACATCATTCTTGAACAGGACTTTTCCTTGTTTGAATATATATTCATCTCCTGAAACAGGTTCAGAGTCTATTCGCTGACAATAGCAGTGAAGATAAAGAGGGTGAGGGAGAGAAAAACACTAACGGCAGGTGTAAACTGCTTTTGTTTTTTAATTATCTGGAGCCAAATGAAGTGTTTGCTTTAAGTTGTGAAATTCCCTGCAATAATTATCTTAGTGGAAAATTTAATAAGAGCCATCGTAATACGATCAGAAGGCTCACTAAGGAAGTAAATTACTTATTTGTAAGTAATCACTTTTCTACTCTTGTAGCTGTAAGGGAAAATACACTGAGCACAGAAGAAAAGGGAGAGCGGCTCAACACGCCAGTTTAACATGAAGGGCAAGGGCGCACTCACCGTGCTGGTCGTTGAGAGACTGCAAGTGTCAACACAGCCCCTGAAATCAGAGGAGATACGACTGCTGGTTTCTTTGTCTGACTGCCAAACTCACCATTATGAATTTCATGTGTAGTCCCCAAATAAAACAAAATACGAAAACAAAAATAAAACTCTCACAGCCTACTATAACTGAAGTTATGAGCATTTTCAGTAATTGTCAGAGATTTTAAAACTCCAGAAGTGGTTCCAAACAAAGTGAATGTTGAAAATAATTTGATATAAACCCTTAACCATAGGATTTGCCTTCCAAAACAGATGTTCATTTAAAAAATTTTAAACTTCATGTTAAAAGATATTTCACTTCATAAATTATAAAAATTTAAATTTTGACATAACAAACTAATAAAATGCATAATAATTACATCAGAATCGTAACAACAGGGAAAACTAAAGTAAATTCCACTAGGAAACGAATTAAATTATTTTAAACCTATTTCTGTATTTGGCACAAAATTTGCAGACTCTAAGGTTTTCCAAAAACTAAATAAGAGATATCTATGCATTGAAAGGAGAAACCTGGCTGGAAAAAAATTTATTTTTAGCTCAAAAGCTTTTTGACTAAGAAATGTTAGCTTTTAAAAAACTTATTTCAATCTTTATTGTTTTTCCAAGTAGTTCAGGGCACAGTGTTATTTTCTACAGGGTCTCTCTTTTCTTAACAGAAAACTCCCAGTTTGTAGTGTGCTTCTGGAAATTAGAATGTCCAGGACGGAGCAGGGTTGCATCTGTCATAACGGATGACACTCACCACAGCTGGAAGCCACATATGACAAATGGCACAAACTAAGAGGCTGAAGGCCCACAGCTAGGGGTACTGTGGCAAGTCAGAACTGAGTGGCCTGGCATCCCTACTCTTTCCTTTCAGACCTAGAATCCTGTTCCTCTCACTCTGCTAAAGTGAAAGTGGCATACATCCACTATCAGGAGATGAAATGCTATCTCCAAACAATGTGAGGGAATGTGGAATATTGTTTCTTTCATCTTCTGCACTTTACAGCTATGTGTCATATACATACCAAAATAGAAAATAGAAAAGATAGAATTTTAAAAAGAAAACTGAAAGAGCATATTTATCATGTAACTATATATGCTCCCTACCCACAAGACCACGTACAGGGACTTTTTAGTCTAGTTTTCTGATTAGCTATGTACTTGGGTGTCTGGATGGTAGAGCATTTCCTAGTCTCATATTGTCATGTGTCTCAAGAAACACATTAAAAATATAATCACTCTCGTGTGCGAATGTCACAGACTTTGGGAAACTCGCCTGTCATCCTTCATTTTGTGAGCACAAAAGCCATAACTCCCTATGATTTTTACTGAGAATCCTTCCCAAGTTGGAGCTGTGTTTGCCTCTATCTCCTTCACCAGCAGGGATGGGATGTGATCCAATCCTGACCAGTCTGAGAGATCACCCTTCCAGCGTGTACATGACCTTTGTGCTCATGGCCCAAGACAGACCAATCAGTGTGCTCCCTGGGATTCAGACTGGGACCTGAAAGAGTTAAAGGGTGTGTTTTTCTTTGGAAACCAGCAGCCATAAGTGATAGATAGGCCTACTTTCCAAAGGTCATGTTATTCCTAGCTTCATGGAAAGACTGTCTGGCAATGACGCTGACATAAGAGGACAGGAAAGCAAAGCAGAAGACGGAGAGAGAGAAAGGCTTATTTTGGCATCACCATTTAAATGTCTAGGCTTGACTTAAAATTAGACAGGCTAACAAATTCATTCTTTTTCTTAAATTACTTTAAGTTGATTTCCTTTAACAAAAGTCTTGCTTAATCCCAGGTGAGAAAAAATTCTTGTTCTTGAAAAAAAAAAATCTCAAACTACAAAAGCTGCTAACTGCATTTTCACAAGATTATACATTTTCTTCTTCCTCAACTCTTCTCTTTCCTCGGTGGCCATAATGCCACACTCTCCTGGCTCTTCCCTTAGTCCTATGACCATTTTGTTTATCCTCAGGTATCCTCTGAATGCCCATACTCTGTATTCCCATGCTCAGCTGTATTTATCTTGCTATAATATTCCTTCAGCCAATTTTATCCACCTTCGCTCTAGGGAAGGTGATAGAACATACATAGGATGATTTGACCATCAGCATCAGTTCCACTCTCCTTCCAGAGAATCCCACCAGTACTACAGAAGCTGGAAGGATAAAAACAGAATACCTAAATAGATGTATCTTTGTTTCCAAAATTTGCTGTGCTCTAGCAAGATATTTGGAAAACAAAAGTGAAACCCAGAGCCATTTTCCTGTTGCTTTGGCAAACATGAGTGTAGAAATGTTGGGTCTGTGACAGACAACAGTGTCTGTGTGTGGAGTCCACCAAGGCCATGGTATCTGGGGCACTGTAGCAACTATGGTGGTAGTGGCCTCCTGCTGCAAAGATATCCCCCAGTCCATTTCTTTATTTTTTTTAAATTTTTTGAGGTAAGGACTCACTAAGTCATGAACAAGATAAGCTGATTGAACAAGCAGTCCACCTGACTCAGTACCCCAGAGTTGGGGGATTACAGGCACACACCACCACACTGAGTCACACTGTACAGTCTTTAACATCCATAGCTTGGTGGCAGCCTTTTAGGACCATCTCCATGAAGTAGTAACAAAGTCACCACTCCAGGCTTCTTAATGTTTTTGCAATTCTGTAAAAACCTAGAAGGGTGATTGCTGCCCAGTTTCTCCAGGCCAGCCTCCATCGGCCACCAGTCTTCCCTGGGCCTCGGTCATTGGTACACATTCCTCTAACTCCTGAATCCACCTTTTCTTCTTAACTCCCTCATAAATGTTTGTACAGTTTTCACTAACTCCTGCAGGAAGATTAGGTGTCTGATTGTAGACAGTACACTTTTAGAATAATCATCTTCATGTTTTATAAGTGCTGTTTTCATGCTTATCTTTCCACTATAATTGAAATTCATTGAGGGCCTGGATAGTAAATTTTTCATCATCCCCCCTGAGTCTATCATAGTACATGAAACTCAAATGCCTGGAATGGAATGTCAACCCTCCCTGAATTTATGAAATGATGTTACAGAAGCTTAATTTCATTTCCTTTCAGTTCATCTCCTGGGAGAGTTGATAAGCTCAGAAATAAAATGTTTGTGCTTTGAGAAGTCAGTACATACACACGAAAATTTTATTAGCATAACTTGTTACATGGCTTCAAGAAAGCTCTCAGTTACCAGACACCACCCTAAGTCATCTAAAGATAAATCACTTTAACTGCGTCCTCAGATTTATGTCTCCTTCATTCTGCCCCATAAGCCACTCTGGCTTCCACTCTGTCCCTTGAATTCCTGGAAAAATGACAAGTTACTTTGACAACTTTCTACTTTTTTATCCTAAATGCTTGCAATATTGTGTCATTATTAAACTCTATTCTAAACCCAATTTAAATAGAAGTGTTTCATATTTGTTAAGTGAGAGTAAGGAGGCAGACACAGAAAACTGTTGGTAAACTTAATAAAAATGAACCTTGGGTAACTACCAGACATCATTTTGTTAAGACTTTTCCTCTCAGTAGAAGAATTAAGCTCACATGTTAGGGCCAAAGTATAGGCTTGGAAGAATGAAGTAGAGACATCACCCAAGATAGCCCACTCTGATGACCTATTGTTGGCATTTTACCCATGGTACTCTTCTTCAATAACTGCATAGAAGGCAACAGCCCTATTGGTTCCTACTGCTTCACAGAAGGGGAAATATCACATTGTAAATAGAAGTTGGATATAAGACAACTTTTTAAAATCCTAAAGTCTTCAAGGAAGAACAACCCTAGAGTGGATTTCCAAGCTTAAATTCCATCCCATGAGTGGTTCTAAACGAAGAAAGCATCATCTGGTGAAATCATTATGATAGACCCTGCTCTCCTCCTCTCCTCACACTGCTCTCAGCGTGATGTCTTGTGTGTAAATATGGACCCAACATTTTTCAAAAACAAATCCCCTCCCTTAGATTTTCATGCCTAAAAAGAGACTAAATGCAATTGCACAGTCGTGGCTGATGGAAGGAGAACAGTATGATTCAGTCCTCGACAGCAGCTTCTATGACTCATCTGGGATCCAGCCTAGAATTGGAAGAATTCAGTACCATCTCTCCTCATCTCAGGTGGAGATGCTGTTTATAGACATCAGACTGTTAGTACACACACAGTAAGAGCATGTGAAGAACAGTAAAACACAGATAGACCAGAAAATCATATCATTTTTGGTTGAACAGATAGAAAATGTTAGAGCAGAGATTAATGTTGCTAGCAGAGTGAAATTATAGAAAATGACCCTTCTTGCATTAAAATTCTTACTTAAGGTTTCTTTCTTATAGCAAATTTTAAGGCCTCAAAGAAAATAATCTTATATACGGATCTACCTTTCGGTCAATTCTCAAGCAATCAGGAATTGCAAGAGTCAATTGAAGTTGTTTTATTTTTTAGAATAAAGACTATTTCCAAGGAAAGTAAAGATATCTTTAAATTGCAAGTTGTGATTGTCTATCTGACAACTACAATGTAAAAAGAGGTTTCTTGTTCACAGTTTCAGGGGATTTAATCCAGAGCAGGACATCATGGCAGGGGGCACAGCAGAACAAAGCTCCTCACTTCATGGGATACAGGGCACAGGAGAAAAGCAGCAGAGAGGAAAGGACGAGAGAACAGATGTGACCACAGGTTCGCAGCGCCATGTCCTACCCAGACACGTTCTAAAGCATACTTTACTTGCTCGTAGGCATCTCCAATGTCAATGAAGTTAAAAGTCCAGCTCATATGTCTCAAAAGTTTCTCTAGTTAAAGTAAAATGTAGAAAAGTTTTAGTTATGCCCCCAGTTTTAGGGCTATATCTTTTACTTAGTTCTTAGCAGTGTGGTTCTTGGATATCCAACAGTAGCAAATGAATGTGTTAGAAAGGCATATTTGGGGGCATGTCACAGACATACAGGATAATAAGCCCTGGGAGCCTGACCTAGCAATCCATACCTTAACCAGAGATTCTAATGCATGTCAAACTTTAAGAACTATAGATCCTAAGAGAAGCATTTTAAGGATGGAAATAAGGATTGAGGAGACAATGGGTTCTGTAAGAAGGACTTACAACAGTACTTACAACAGTATTCTAACTGCTAATGATTCAAAAACAGTCATGTTATTCATCTGCCACATTTATCACGTATATGAATGCCACTGCAGTAGCCATAGAATTATATATCTGTGTTGTAAAAAACCTTAAGAAGTGAAAAAGATTGAAACTTGAATTACTAAAAATATATCCTTTGGCAATAACAATTTGGGAGACTTGGAGTCTCATGTCTTCCTATAAAGCATCCCCCTGGGAACCAACAGCAGGGAATCAGAGTAAAACTTTATTCCAATATGTGGAACCTGGAGAACCTTGCCCTAAGAACCCATGAAAATAATTTTCAAATTAGAGTCAGTAACTATTCTTGGATTCCTGCTTTTGTGTAGGCCAGCCATGATCCCCTGTGAATCTCAAGTTCTTAGAACAGGAAATAAAATTTTGAGGTTTCCACTATAGTTTATAGTCAACAAGTAATTATTGCCTCTCCACCCTCTACAATGTACTTTAAAATAATTATGTGATTGACTTTGAACAATTAGCCCATGCAACTTATACCCTTTTATCACCTTTGTGGTTATCAGTGTCTCCCAGCAGCTTTTTCCCTTTTCTTATTAATAGTGTTTCTACTTATTTGGTGGAATTGTTCATTTCTTTCTTTCATTCTGCAGTTAATAGCAATGATTATTCTCCACTTCACATTCACTTCGGTTAACAGATTCCCCAAGACTACTCAGATCATGAAAATGGATAAACTCAAGTCATTTGTAAGAAAATGGATGAACTTTGAGAATATAATGTTCAGTGAAATAAATCAGAAACACATGCTGAAATACCTCATGATTTCTCTCATAACCACATAAATAGAGTAAAATAAGAAACAGATAATAAAGAACAGAAAGATAGATCTTTTGCAAAATGGAGGGGACCAGGAGACAGAGAGAGGGCAGAGGGAGGGGAGAGGAGTGAAAGAATGAAGATGTGTTATGTGTACATAGCTACCCCCCAAGAAGACTGTAATGATTAAGTACTCCAAATATGTAACTAGTAAAATACTGACAAAAAGACTTTCTTTACTAAGATTATTATATACTGAAATGGGCAGAAAAATATTTTCTCTTTCAGGTTGAAGAACTCAATAGGGGTTTTATAAGCATAGAGTTGTCAGTTGTGTAGTTTTCATGCCTCATAAACCCATCTGTAGCAATGACAAGGAGAATGGCACAAACAGAAAAGCAGAGATAAGAGTGAGACTGGGCACTTCAAGATTCATACAAGCAATGGTTTTAATGGCCCTTCCTCTGATCCGAGGACCTACTATATCAGTCAGCTTTTGATTACTTTTCAATTTTGGTAAAAAGAAGCTTAATTTGACTCACAGTTTCAATAGCTAGTTTCAAAACACAAACATCTGGATAGAAATCTCCATAATCCCACACAGCTCATACATTCTAAATACACAGAAGAAGTAGTGTGATGATGCCAATCTGTGCCATCAGTTGAACTGTAACCAGTGCCTTTAGACCATGGCTGCCATGATCTCTGAATGGCTGGATAGCTGAGCATGATGAAATAAATCCCAGGAAATCAGTTTTCTATGGGGACCTTTACCAGTAGGGCCCCAGTACTTCTCAAATGAAGTATTTCACATTTGCACCTTTGAGCCCGAGATAGGAGTTTTGCCCATTCCTGAGAGGTGATGGATCTTTCTTCTTGGCCTGTTGCCAAGTATCCCATTCTTGATTCCTTTTTAATGTACTGATTTCTTCAGCTGCCGTACCTCCTTTGGCCGCAGTTTAAATGAGATTCCCTCTTGTCAAAAATTTAAGGTCCCTTTAAAGTCAGTCCCTTTCACAATAGCATCCCCAAAAATAAAATACTTAGGAATCAATCTAACAAAGGAGGTGAAAGACCTCTACTCTGAAAACTATAGCACTCTGAAAAAGGAGATAGAAGATGATATCCAAAAATGGAAAGACATACCTTGCTCCTGGGTAGGAAGAACCAATATTGTCAAAATGGCTATACTCCCAAAACT
>PVIR01009798.1:0-52025 GCA_004026965.1 Petromus typicus | reverse complement strand
AAACTTTCTTGGTCTTTGTAGAATTCTTATATTTCTCTATTTATCCATAATATAATGTGCATACCTTTGGCTAGGTTTATACGTGTTTTAGAAATACTTTTGTATTACGCACAGTTTCTGTGAATACAGTGTCGTTATTGATTCTTAAGAGCTGACTCAAAATGTCCTTAAAGAACTACCTTTTTTTTTTTTTTTTTTTCTTTTTTGAGACAGGGTCTTGCTTTGTAGTTCAGGCTGGCTCTGAGCTCAGCCTCGAACTCACATCACAGCAATCTTCCTGCCTCTGCCTCCCTAGTGCTGGGATTACAGGCGTGAGACACCACGCCTGGCACTGTGGTATGTGGTACTGGTTGCTGCTGGGCGTGAGTCTCCAGGCCCAGTATGGTATGTCGTTACCGGGGATCGAACCCCAGTACTTGCGCTTGTATGACAGCCGCCGGAACCACTGAGTTAACTCCCCGGCCCCCAAAGAACTAATATTTTTGATGTGAAATTACATAACCATCATGGGCTCTAAAGACATAAAGATATTCATAAATCTTATTTTACTATTATTTTTACAAACATTCATCGAAATATTTCGTCATTTTTGTGATATGTATTACTGACTTGATTGTCTTAAGGTTCGTGAGAGTCTCTTAGAAATAATAAATGATCTATAATGTTGATTTCCAAAATATGTTTGATGGCAAAGTTTTTTATGTTTGTATATATTCTATTTCCTGAAGAACTCAATACAAATTTTTTGTATACCCATTAAAAATTTAGTGATGTTTGAGACGCATAGATAATAATACATTATTATTTATAAGCAATAATTTACTTATAAATATGAACAAAACTAGAATAATTATTTATTTTTTTTATTTATTTTTTAAGTTTTTTTTATCTTTATTGGTACATTACATATACACATCATGATTGCACTCCATAATGGGGATTTGTACCAGTATAAGACACAACTTAATTCTCATTTTTTCCCATAGCTCTACCCACCCTACCACCCCCAGGGTCTCACTTTGTAGTTCAAGCTGGCCCTAAGCTCAGCCTCAAACTCACATCACAGCAGTCCTCCTGCCTCTGCCTCCCGAGTGCTGGGATTACAGGCGTGAGCCACCACGCCCAGCACTGTGGTATGTGGTACTGATTGCTGCTGGGCGTGAGTCTCCACGCCCAGTATTGTAATGTGGTAACCGGGAATTGAACCCGGGTCCTTGCACTTGCAAGACAGGTGCCGGAACCACTGAGCTAACTTCCTGGCCCCAATAATTTATTTTTAAAATGTAGTAAAAAACAATTTTTCTTTGAAAAACACTTTATGGAGAGTTGTGAATTTGAATTATTTGGCTTGCTTCAAATAGCCATTTGAAGAAAGCAGAAGATGTAGGAAAATTTTTAAGTTTACAACCACACATTGAGCCTTTTATTCCTGTTCTAAAAGAGAGAATTTTGTGTACCTAGCAAATTGACCTAATCTTTTAAATTTTTCAGTTATTTTGCCATCTGTTAAGTTAAGCTCCTGGTATCTCAGTTTCTTCTAAGAATTAAAGTTTCAGAAAGCACCCATTGCAACAACTTGAGTCTCAGCTGAAACTAATAAATATTGTTTTCTCTTCTTCAATCGAGGGGAAACAAGACAAATTGGTATATTGTCCTATCTATATATAATTTTCATGCCTCAGGCTTTCTGTGCTTACTTTGATTAATATTTATGGAAGAATTCTTGGAGAGTGAAATAAATCACATATCCATAACATTTATCAGACCAATGAAGCCCACATTTTTGCTTAATGAAGGTACA
Source organism: Petromus typicus (assembly GCA_004026965.1). Taxonomy (NCBI): domain Eukaryota; kingdom Metazoa; phylum Chordata; class Mammalia; order Rodentia; family Petromuridae; genus Petromus; species Petromus typicus. The sequence continues at coordinate 50,224 of PVIR01009798.1, read as the reverse complement.
GAGATTATATTAGACAATTATTTTCCATCCTATTTCCAAACCACTCTTCAAATATTATTGTAAAATACCTCTGTAAGGTTTGAAAAACTTAAAGAAATATTATGTAAATGAATATAATCAGTTGTGGCACAATCATACATTCTTATCTTGTTTGTAGAAGTATTCATAATTATTAGAAAGTATCACTTTTGCCAGTGTTTTAATAAATCCAGTGTCTCTGTTGGTTACGCACTCATAGACTGATAACACACTGAGTCTTCACTTCAGGAATCAAATTTTTCTTAGAGGGATGTTAATATTACCTTCAGTCAAGTAAGACAGAGGATTATTAAGACAGATAAAAAATGTGTTCATTTAAATATCCTACCTCAGTATTATTTATATTCTGTAAAACTGAGTTTCTGCATTGATAAAATATACAAGAACATTGAGAGAGAGCAACAGAACTCTGAGATACACCATGGAGAACTACAAATGAAGGAAATAAATGACACCACCTTCTTTTATCAAATATGTTATTCAAAAAACTAACAATACTACAGAATTTTTAAAATTTTATTCAATGCATATTGTGTGTTTGTCTACTGTGGAACAAAGAAATAACAGAAGAGTCATGCATAACACAAGTAAATATATAAAGCATTAATATTGTTTATAATAATTTCAATGAAGAAATATGCATTGTTTTGAAAGAACAGTGAAAGAAAACCATATACAGTGAGTGAGGGAATGTTCTCTGAGAATCTGATGTTTCAGCCAGGTTCAGGGTCAGGGAGTGTTAATAGGCTTGAGCAGCTACAAAAAGGCCAAGGTGGTCAGTGTGTGCGTCCTGAGTGAGTGTGCGGTGTGGTGATGGATGGAGGGACCAGTGTGGGTGTGTGAGCTCAAGTCAGGCAAGCAGTGTTCACGCTAGACCACCTTAGAATCCTGAAAACAGTAACGTCTCTAATGTTTCCCTCACATTGTACAGTGATTACATTTAATCCAAGCTGATGCAGAGGCATAGACAGTCATATGTATTTTTCATGTATTTTCTTTGTAAAATCAGATACGTTTTCCTAACAAAGGTCAATAGAGTGACAAATTCTGCTTAGCAGAGGACTTACTCTTTTATTGTATGTGCAGATTTAACAGAATATGATTGTTCAGTTTTTCCCTTCTAAAATTAATCAAGCTAAATATTTTAAAGTTATCTAGTAATCCTTAATTTGCAGCACAGGAAGTGTTTCTAAATTTGCATTGTCTATTATCTATTTACAAAAGTTTATATTTGAAAAGTGTCTCTGAAGTACATGCACACAAATTCTATTTTTCTATCACAATACAGAGATATCAATGTCTTATTTTATAATGGTTATTATAGCCTTTAAAACCTTAACAGATAAAATTACAAATATCAAATTTATTCATAATGAAAGAGAGATATTAAATAGTTCGTCAGCATTTTACATACTAGAAAGAATACATGGGAAATTTGTTTTGTACTGTAATGAAATATATTTGCTTAATTTTGAATTGCTATTGCCAACTGAATTTGCAATTAAAATAGTGCATAAATATCTGTATTTGCCCTCTTGATATCTATAAGTAAATACATAGATTACAGCATATGGTAAGGAAATCAACTATAGTTTTGTGTTTAAGGATAATCTGTCAGCGAAGGTAAATTTCTAAAAGATGTAAACGTTTCAGAGTCCAGTGTACTCATGTTCAACTCAGTCACTTCCCTCAGAAGATGAGATCTTCCCTCACTGTTACAATTTCTTTACACAAAGTGGAGTTACTGTCTGAATCAAAAATTAATTTTCACCTGAAGAAATATAAGTGAAGAGAAAGCTTACCCATCGGCCAGGTAAGAAATTGCTTTCAAACAGAATAAAAGTGTTAGCTTTCCTTAAAATTGAATTTGCACCTTGCTTTGGTGGGGGTGTGAGCTAGTAATGAGTTTGGTCTATTATGTGATTTATAGCATCTGCACACATTTTCTACACTTTCCCAAGGACTTCTGCCTTCTATTTTTATAAAAATATTGGCAGACACCCATAGGTGGAGTCAAACTCAGCATGAAAATTAACTATTCAGGGGGCCAAGAGGTAATCCAACCACTTTATCTGTTCTGTACCAGCTTATTTCTTATACAACTGCCAATAAGGGAAACTTTAAAGAACAATTTTGAAGTAGCATTTTACATTTGCTGTCAAAAGGTTAAAACTGATTGCCTTTATCATATGCTGCTTAGTTTGATCTGGCATATTAGATCCAAAAGAGTCTGCTCCCCTTTCTCTGTAAATACTACTTTCCCTTAAAATGGCCTTAATGATATGCTGGTTTGGAGTTAAAAATAACATGCTATTCTAACACAGTAGTTTGTACACAGACCAGTAGCTCTGAAGCCTAGAATATATGAGGCTGTTCTCAAAATAGTGAGTGTGAGTTATAGAATTATTGGGTTCATTAAGATACTGATCACAATGTAGGACAGAACCACAGAGAAGATACTGAGGCATAATTGCAATTCTTAGGTATGTGAACCCTCTTGGCCTACAAGCCAGGAAAAGCTGCTGCCCTTGGTTGCTGATAATGTCCATGCTTATTCCATTCTCTTTTATGTTAAACTCTTAGACCATAATCATTTTGGCATATCCAACGGTGTCATTACTCATTTATCCAAAATGTACTGACACTGACGATGTGTTCTTGTTACAGATCAAGGTAATAGTGAAATGATATATTCCTGAAACAAAAACACATAGAGTTCACAGCTCTGAGGGAGAAGACAGTTTAAAAGATGAGACTGACAAAAAAAAATAGTAGAACAAATTTTATTAGCCATGTTATAGATTAGAAAAGGAAAAATAGAGGGAGAAGGAGGAGATAAGACAAGGGGAGGAAAGTGGGACCAAGAGGAGAAATGAAAAATAGCCACTATTATTTTTTTAAGGAAAAAAGCATTTTAAGAAAAATGACAAGCTGAGGAAGACATAAAATGTGAATTGATAATAGATCATTAAGTACTGCTTTACGGGAAAATCTCTTAGTTGCTCTTTTATTTCTCTGTAAAAGGGTAATAACTTTCACATAAATGCTTCTCTGCCAGTGCATCACTATTGGGGAAATACTAGGCAAGAGACAGTGACAGAAACTAGCATCAGAAAACAAATGTCAGTGAATAGCTTAGGGTCACGCTGACCAGACAATGGCAATCCAGAAAAGTAAGAGAAAATTGTCCAGAATAAAAGAGACAAAGCTTTGACATGATGTCAAAATTAATTAAAGAGAAAAAGCAGCACTGATCTTCCAGGCTAAGAACAGTGCTCAGTGTGTGCAGAGTGACTCGAGGACTCAGGCAAGGTGTGTTTCAGGAGATGTGCAAGTGACATGCAGCTGCACATGGGAAGAACTGGGGGAAATAGAGGGGATTTTTAGAGTAGTAAGGCTGCAAATACTGAATCCCTAGCACGGAGTGGAGATTGTCCACATTAATATTAATGTGCAATCACTGAAATATTGTTGTTTTTTAAATTTAGGTAAAGTATGATGGAGTGAAAGATTTTAAGTCGGGACAATAGATTTTAAATCATGGTTCCCATGGTGAGGAAGACATGGAGATAAAAATACAAGGGGAAGTGATCAATCTAATATATTTTCTCAGGACATTGGATTCAAGAAATTGGCAAGAAATATAAGTGACTGCCATTAACATGGTAAACAGAAGATCAAAACTGATTCAAACAAAGTAGAAATTCAGGAATTGCCATGGTATATGGTAAAAAATAGCATTAAAGACCTTGATGAGGTAGATATGTGCTTAAAATTTTCCATAGGAGTACAGAATTGTGCTTTCATGAAAATGACAATAACATGCACTTGAAATTTTGTCCTAGGGCTAAATTAACTCTCTCATTATATCATATTGTAAACTCTAGGATTTTGCACTGCCGGCCAGTTCTTGCCTGACACCTTGTCTCCTACTAAGGAAATAAGATAAATAAGCAGTGGCTAATACACTGCGGCTTTATTTTTACAAAACCAATGAAGCCAGAAATATAATTAATACAGTGAAAATATTTTGAGACCCACCTACCTATAATGTGTAATAATATTTGTTTATAATCTAGCATCTGTCTTTATGAAGAAAAGGCATTTGATGGACATTTCTGGCTTCTAGAGGCTGAATAGTACAGATTTGAAGTCATGTTCCTGCCTCATAAGTCTCTGAAACAATAACTCTACTCAGTGACTTTCACAATAAGGGCTTTCATAACAGTCTAGTCTGTGACAACAGCAGAGCTTCCACTTACGACATACATTCCAGCAAGCTCAGTAGCTATTTCCTGCTAAAACAGCTTCACTATGAAGGAAGCATTGAAAATCAGGTAGACAGACAAGAGAAATGAGCTGGTCACTTGACAGTTCTCACTTCTATTCTCTGCTCTGCAGTTCTGCACAATGCACATATTAAAATAAGGTAATGTGGAAGTGGAGCAGATAGAAATCTTTGAGTTTCCATTCACTCAATATGATACATCTGCTGCCCTCACCAAACCTCTATCTTGCCATCAACAGAGACCAAAGTTAAACCCTTGTATGATGGTAAGTAAGCCAGATTGGGTAAGCGGAATCACATGTCATCTAATGTAGGCAATGCACTGGTTGAGCTGCAGAGAAAATGTGAGGATCAACTTAGGAAACCGAGGTTCATCATTCACATCATGAACTGTGGAAGCTGCTGACTCATAATGTTAGCAACTCTGCTAAAGGTACCAGGAAACACTCCGTGTGAAGAAACTAACATCCTTAGTACTAGATTATATACTTTATACAATACATATTTATATGATGTTATGCATAGAAAATATAAACTTCAAGGGTCTGCAAACCACAGGTAGAAGTGGGAGAAACCCGCATATGTTACTTGTATGATGCGTAGGAGTTTTCCATTTTCTCCCACTTTATTTCTATCCTCTGGGACAAAGACTAACTCATTTGTAAAAAAGGAATGATTCTGTTAGAAACATAACAAAACTCTTATATAAATTGAAATTATATATTTTACCTGAGCATTTGTGTCTTGGTATCAAGGGATCATCAATCTAAAAAGGGGTCTTCATACTTTCCAGAGTAGTAGCTAACTTCAGAGTACAGGAGGAAGTAGGGTTGCTACCATAAAAGGCATAGGATGAGTAGATTTGGCATACTGTACTTCATTTGGGTGCCAAGTAAAAACTACCTCCATATATAAGTTTTTAATACAGACATAGCTGTCTGACCTGAGACAGACAAGGATCCCAATATACAAAATCCCATAAATGAAAGTCTACTTCTCCACATAGCAGTTAAGAAAGTGGGAACACTGATTGGAAAAAATTTTTTTTCAAATTAACAGGAGAGGAAATGAGATGACAGATGCCAGTGCTTTCCCAGAGAATGGAGCAGGAAGAACATTCTTTTTTTATGCCCCATTTTGATTTCTCTAGACAAAAAAAGCTCACTCTATGCAAAGCTGCATCCCAGAGCTTACAGGGATGCATGCAGTGAGCAGCAGCAGTGGTGGACTGTGATAGGTCATGACCATAATTCACCTCAGGAATCCAAGTCAATTACACTGCCAACTGGCTGACCTGCAGTCAGACAGCTATCAGCTTTCACCTCCAGACTAACACAGAAGTCAAGGCTTGGAGCTTCTACCAGAAATCATGAGATCTGTAAAGCAGTGTCCCTTAGTCAAAACTCCACAAGATTCCTTTAAGTCTGAAACACAGTTTGACTTCCATTTTATGAAAGATTTGTTTAGCTGTTTGTTTTCTGTGAACACAAATCTGTAAACTAGAAGGAAGTAAAAGTACAAAAGTATGGGGACCAATACACTCTATCACACAGAATACTGAAGGAGAGCATATGCTGATATGGGTGGATGTAACATTTAAATATGCTTAAGTGAAACATAAATAGCTAAACTATAAAATAATAGAAGAAATCTATCAATTTCTAAATAAATTATATTACTGTTACATAGAGAAGCATAGAATTATATAAAATCCAAATGTGTACAAGATTGATAGAATGAATTGCAAAGAAATTTAAAAGAAAGTGAAATGTTCATGAGAAAGGAGATCAATTGTATAAAATACAATAAAACGGCAAAAATATTTTACCATATAATAAAGAAACACCTTCAATTTAAAGGGAGTTCTGTCAACTTACTAGAACAGAGTTCAATAATGAGGGAAATGCTTGGAGTTTGTCTTTCAGAAATCTTGTTCAAAGACTTAGAAAAGTGAAAAGTCTAATAATGAATCAATGACTGTTAACTCTTAATTAAGAACTATGGACATAAAACCTTTTATAATTTGCATCCTTTTTGGTGGAGAGATGAAGATTACAACATACTCTTTTTGGTAGACACCAAATATAAATTTAAGGGTAGGTTTCTAGTAAACAATTGACTGTACATGTTTAGAGCTCAAGAAATGATCTATAGTGTTATTATGAAAATATTTAATTTAGTCCCTGAAATCATATCCTGGTACCAGAAACCCATGGCTTATTCTCACTGTAAGTGAGAATCCTTGTGCTTATTATGAACATATCAATGTTTACGTCACACTGTGATAATTATGAGCCAGCATATTAAAGTGTTGAATGCAATACTAAAATACAGAACATATAGTGTACACATGAACTCTTACTAGTCTTGGTGAAATGGATACTGACATTATCAAAATATAGCTATTCAAACACTAATGGAACTTGCAAGAATGAGATTGGAAGACAAAATATCTTTTAAGTTAAAGACTTTTAAGATGTTATAGATTACTAGCCCTTCTTAAGTACTGAGAAGAACTACTAGCAAAAATTTTGACAAATGAAATACAAAGAACATGTGCTTTAAGAACTTCTTCTTTAAGAAGTAGATACCAAGTGCCAAAAGCTTGGAGTCTTAAAGAAAGTTAAATAAGGAAATGCACTGAAAGGGTTTAGTCATTATATTCATTCTCGCTTTTTATTATTTCCTCTTCCTCATTAAGAATTCAGATCACATTTTGTAACCGATCAGAGTCGCCTCTCTGAAGGATCCCCAAGGCCCTGGATTTTGTTTTATATCTTTAATCCGATCGTGTTCAGAAACTCACCCTCTTGATCCTCACCACAGGGTCTAAATATCAGTAAGAAACAGACACTTAAAGTACAGGAGGAATATTACTTAACAATATCACGAAGACATGATCTTAACTACTGTTCAGTTTTCGAAGAACATAATTTCTCTCCAAGAACAAACAGACTTTTAGAGCCAGTTCCAAGATGTTAAAGTTCCTCTCACGAAGGTTGTTGTAAAAGGCTGGTAGGTACTGACCGCTGCAGAGCAGATGCCTGCACTCAGTACCAGCGTTACGGGAAGGACTCTAAGGGGTCCGTGCAAACCAGACTATACCGGGCGCTGTACCTCCCCTGGATTGCTGCAGGGTAGAAAGGATAGTGTCAAAGTTCCAAGAATGACGTGCAAGTTCCCGGCAAATGAGTGATCTCTCTGTGAATAAGGGATGTGAGATCCCATCAGGGTTATCTCAATGGATTTACTATTTCCAAATGCTCTACAGAAGGAACTTTTTTTAATATAAGAAATGTAATGATTTTGCTACTGGTGCTTTTTCTTTCTTTGAGACAGTCTCGCTATGTGTCTCAAGTTGATCTTGAGCTCACTGAGTTCCTCAGGTCAGTCTGCAGCTCACAAGAATCCTCCTAGTTCATACTCTGGAGTGCAGAGATTACAGGCCTGTGCCAGTATACTTATATCAAAATCAAATTTTGATACAGCATTTTCTCGATTGTTAGATATACAATTATTTAAGTATACTTAATAATCATTTGTTATATTATATAACTATATATAACTTTATATGGCAATACATAAGTCTACATATAGTTATTAGAACTATATAGAATGTGACATATTTTATTTGCTAATTGTCATCTCTTTTTCAGTTTCTGCTCTGCTTTCTAATTTTAGTTTCTCTCCCTAGTGTTTTAACCATCTTAAAAGTTGAAAACTTATTTAACTTCTATTTCTAATTTTTTGATGCTTTTAAGCATAAAATTCCTCCAAATCAGAATCATTGACCAGTGTTTATCTCTTAACATTTTCACTCTAAAATAACTTATAATTTATAATTAGCCTTCCTTTCCTACTAACTAATTTCATGGAGATTACATTCATCTTGGAGAGTACATATGTGTATTTAAAACAGCCTTTTCTTTAGTCCCCTTCCCCTCCACATTACCTCAGCTCCTCCACTCTAAGTCGTCTTTCCTCATTACATTTCTTCTTGTGTTATTACTCTTAGCTCACGCGTATGTCATGTAATCTTCACATTCATTGAGGTTATTAGTTTTCTATTCTTCCCTCCTTCTCTCTCCTGACCCTACTTCATCTGAGCATCCATTTTTTTTTCTATTCATATTTTGTCAAAATGGAAGCAGTGCTTCCATTCTCTTCCATTCTGCATTTTCTGGGAGAATTTAAATATATATGAACAACTGAATACTGGTGTTAATGAAATTTTAATTCATATGAATTTTTAAAACAAATACATATATATTTTACTTTTTTAGGTTTTTTTGAGACAGGGTCTCACTTTGTAGTTAAGGCTGGCCCTGAGCTCAGCCTCAAACTCACATCACACCAATCTTCCTGCCTCTGCCTCCCTAGTGCTGGGATTACAGGAGTGAGTCACCACACCCGGCACTATAGTATGTGGTACTGGTTGCTGCTGAGTGTGAGTCTCCACACCCAGTATTGTATGTGGTTACTGGGGATTGAACCCAGGCCCTTGTGCTTGCAAGACAGGCACTGGAACCACTCAACTATATCCCCAGCAAGCATTCATATTTTTTATAATTATTTCATTTTCTAAACACCATTAAGAATACTATTTATCCTGGGAAAAAATCTTTACCAGCTCTTCCTCAGACAAAGGGTTACTACCTAGAATATATAAAGAGCTCAAAAAAGAAAAAAAATCAGCCCACCCAAAATTTAAGACCCAATTCAAAAATGGACATCTGAAATGAACAGATATTTTTCAGAGGAAGAAGTAAGAGCAGCTAAGAAGCATATGAAGAAACGCTCAACATCATTAGTCATTCAAGAGATGCAGATGAAAACAACACTGAGGTTCCATCTCACTCAAAAAGAATGCCTGCCATTTCAGAATTAGCTAGCAACAAATGTAGGTGAGGCTGCAGAGAAGGAATCCTTCTCTACTGTTGGTGGGAATGTAGACTCGTACAATCCCTGTGGAGATCAGTTTGGAGATTCCTCAAAAAGCTAGGAATGGAGATCTCACTTGACCTGGCCATCGCTCTGTTAGGTATATACACAAAAGAATTAAAAGACTCATATCACAGTGACATATGTGCACCCATGTTTATAGCAGCTCAGTTTGTGATTGCTACATCTTGGAAACAACCCGAATGTCCATCAACTGAAGACCACGTAAAAAAGCTGTGGTTCTTCTACACAATGGAGTATTACTCTGCCATTAAAAATGATAAGTTTGAATCATTTCTACTTAAATGGACATACCTTGAGGATATCCTCATAAGTGAAATACATAGGTCACAGATAGGTAAATATCACATCTTTTCTCTGGTATGAGAAAATAAAGATGTAAATGAGTTCTAGAATTGTATGTTATATATTGTGAAATAGAAAATACTCAAAGTGAAATATGTTGAAGGGGGAAAATAATGAGATTATAACAACAACAACAAAAAAAAGCAAACAAATTTTATGTATATAGAGGGGTGGTAGCGTGAGAGGGGTATGGGAAAAAATGAGAATTAAGTTGTGTTTTATACTGGTACAAATCCCCATTGTGGAGTGCAATCATGATGTATATATGTAATGTACCAATAAAGATTTCAATTTTTTAAAAAATAAAGAATACTATGTATAAGTAATAACAAGTTAATCAGAGTAATTAGAATTAGTATCTGAAAGATAACATGTAGAAAATATGGGCCACTAAATATCTCTGTTTTTACAACTATAATTGAGAATTTAAGACATAGTGTTGAAAATGTAGGTAAGATATAAATAGTAATTATAATAAGATTAGTGTAAATACTTTTCAAATGTAAACCATCATATATTTCTTCTTTTTAAAATTTATTTATTGAAATCTTTATTGGTACATTACATGTACACATCATGATTGCACTCCATTATGGGGATTTGTACCAGTATAAGATACAACTTAATTTTCATTTTTTCCTATAGCCCTACCCACCCTACCATCCCCCTATATACATAAAGTTTGTTTCCTTTCTTTTTTGTTATAATCTCATTATTTTTTGCCCTTCACCCTATTTTACTTTGAGCATTTTCTGTTTTACAATGTATAACATACAATTCTAGGACTCATTTACATATTTATTTTCTCATTTTAAAGTTATAAAATGCAATGTTTTAAACACAGAAATAGAATTAAACAGAGTATGCTAATGCAAACATTAAAGAATTATTTTCCTTGCAACAAAAACCATTTCTTTTAGAATCACTGAGATATTTTCTCTCTGTTTAAAACATATACATTTGTATGGAGGAAGCACACAACTGGACATGCAAGGAGAAAACAAAGTTGGAGTCTTATCATCAAAGGAAAATGATAAATAGCCTACATCAAGTCAAAAGGACACAGTGCACAGAGCAGTAGGTTTGTATCTGAGTCAAAGACAACAGATTATGAAACCACATTAGAAGCAACTCAGACCAAAACAAAACAAAACAAAACCAAGAAAAAGCTATTGCCATGTACCAACAATTTTGATTACAATTGTATTTTAAAATGTATAATACACAAACAATTTCAGTGTCTGGAAAGAATTTTTAAATAAAACTTTAAATAATCCTATTGATTTTACTGTGCTGAATTAGGAATACACAAAGATGTTAGTTATTTAGTTATCTAAATATGAAAAAGAAACAACTGGTAATGCTATATTTCTACCACTGATTTTCTAGTTCAGATAATTCTGTTCTGTGAAGGTGCTCTACTCATTACATCCCAAGGATACTGACTCGAGTTAAGTTATTTGGTTTCTGCCCAAGGTGGGCAACTTTTAAAATTTCAACAAATTGGGCTTTTGTGAGATAAGTACCAGGAAAATTCCATTCTTAACATCTTATAACTTGTCATTTATATTCTTTGATGGGAGAATATGCAGGAACAGGAGCAGTGGGAACGGTATTCACAGCACAGATATTTCAAATATTGAAACAAGTGATGCTCTGAGGGTTTCATTGTATGTGGACAGAAAATATGGCCATAGCCTTGAAGAGTTTCTGTATTTTAGAGAGGCATAATGATCATATCCATCCTGAGAATTTGTAACTATACATAATGTATCTTTTACTTTTCCCATTCCTCTACCCTCCTCTCATCTCCCTCCCTCCCATATACACTAAGCTTTTTTCTGTTTTTTTCCTTTTTCCTTTCAATTTTTTTTAGTTTCCCCCTTTCCCACTTCCCTTTGAACATTTTCTTCCTATTTCTTATACCTATTATACATTTTCAATTGAAACCTTTATTGGTACATTACATACACATCATACTTGCACTCAGCAATGAGAATTTGAACCAGTATATGACACAACTTATTTCTCATTTTTTCCCATGCCCCTACTCACCCTACCACTTCCTCCCTAATATATATAAACTTTGTTTCCTTCTTTTTTTTTGTTATAGTCCCATTATTTCCCCTCATTATTTACCCCATTATACATTTTGAACTTGATTTACACTTTCAGTTTTTCACAGCCACAGTGAAGCTATCAGGAGACACCCAGAATGTTATAAGCTAAACAAACCAGGCCCCATCCTCAAGGCCCCAGGCCAGGTTCATCCTGAAGTCTTGTGAATTTGAAAGTCTAGAAACAGCATGCCACCCTTATTCTATGGCCGCCTGCTGCTGGTTATCCAGGGGGGACCTGGCCTCTTTCTTTTGTTTTTCAGCAAGAGCAAGGATGCTTCATGAATTAGATATAGCACACAACTCTAGACTCTGAAAAATAACCACAGGCCCAGCATCATGGAGAAATGTCTTTGCTATTGTTTATTGTTCATTTTCTTTTTTCTTTTCTTTTTTTTTTTGTTTTGTTTTCTATGTGTGTCCCTTTCTCTTTCTAGTCCCTTAGTTTTGTTTTAGCCTGGACTTTTGTGCTCTTCTTTTCTTCCATGAGGTCTTCTTCACCAGTCTCCTGGAACTAGACAATCTTCCTTTGTCTTCAGCCTGGTTTCTAATCTCTCTTCTCTGATTTCTCTTTTTCTCTTTCCCCTTTTAATTTTATATCCCTAAGTATTCTATATTTTTATTTGCTATATAATTTCTTTCTTTTTTCTCTTTTTTATTTTATATTCCACTGCTAAGAGATTTTTTTGTTGCCTTTGTTCTAACATTAACCTAATTCTACAGACATCTTTCTAGTCCCTGGTGATATCTTTTGTGCTCCCTCTGTTTCCTTCTCATACCACAGAGTTTAAAGTTTCAAAATTTTCCCTTTTCAAACAAAGAATCAGTGAGTTGGGAGTTATCCTTTCAAAAGATTAAATCATACAGACAAAACTTTAGGCATTCTTACCAATATGAAGACTAAAAAGACCCAAACTTATGTAATTAGTGATAAAAAGCAAAATCAGAATGGGCTCTCCTGAAACTGGTAATCAAATTGAGGAACTGTATTCAATATAATGGAAAATTCAGAAGAAATAGATAAGTTTTTATACATGAGAATTACCAAAGCTGAATTAAGAAGATACAAAGAGTCTCAGTAAACCAATAGCAGTCAATGAAATAGATGAAGTTAAAAAAGAGAAAGAGAATAAAACTATCAAGTAAGAGAAGCTCAGGTCCTGATGAATTCACTATCAAATTCCACACAAAACTTAGAAAAGATATAAAGTCAGTACTCCTCAAATACTAATGAAATTGCTATGGAGTACATACTCCCAAAATCATTCCTAGAATAATTGCTTTCATTTCCAAACAGGAAAGGACCCAGTCAAAAAAGAAAACTATAAATTAATCTCTTTAATGATCCAAGTTGCAAAAATCCTCAGTAAGATTTTGGTAAAAATAAAGAAGGCAACATGTCATCAAAATTATCATACCTGATAATCAAGTAGAATTTGTTCAGAGGATGCAAGGGTGATTCATTGTATACATATCAATAAACGTAACATACTCATAAAAGCAAGGACAAAAATCATGTGATCTTCTTAATAGGTTCAGAGAAGGTATCTGACAATATCTAACATTAATTTGTGATAAAATTCTTAACCATAATAGGAATAGAATATCTTAATCTAAGAAAAGAAAGCCATGTATGTAAAATAATGGCCAAATTATTCCAAATGAAAAACAGCTGAAATATTTCCCCTTGAAATTAGGTACAAGATAAGGCTATCCATTGTTACCGCTTATGTTCAGTATAATTCTATAGACAGTAATTTGAAAAATAAGAGAATAAAAAGTCATAAATAGATATGGATAGGAAAGGAAAAAGTTAAATTCCATTAGGAGTCTGAACAAGCATGTTGCTGACGCCTCATAATGCTCTTTTGGAATAAAAACATGAGAGAGAAATCTGTAATATCTCAAGTCATTGAAATTCAAACATTGGCATATTATAATGATCATTAGCTTTCTCTGAGAAAGCAGCTGGTACATATTGGATGTCTGGCTTCGTCTCCTACATTTCCTTCCTCCATCACATGATTTCTCCCAGCCTCTCTTTGTACAGACTCTTTGGAAGTGGCTTCCCTCTTAATCTTTCACTGACATTTGACGAAGGAATGGGAATCTTTTTAAACAGTTAAATGTGAAAAGGCAGAACAAAACATTGATTTTTCTTGATAATGACTTCTGAATCATGAAGAGAGGCTACTTAAAGTGAGACTTATAAATCACTGGTAGAATTTCAATTACATTAGCCAAAAAAAGAAAAAAAAGAAAACCTCACCCACCATTTTGAGGGAAGGGCAGTAGTGGTGGTAATAGAAAAGAGGAAATAGGACCACAGAGAAAAATATCAGAATTTCATTCACTTTGGGTCCTCATTGATAGTAAGGAGTGTCTGTCTATGAACCAGGCAGAGGTTGGACAAATATACTCTTTACTCCACAGCATCAGTATAATGGGTAATTAGTCACTTACCTATTGCTGATCCACTGTACTTGGCACATGAAACTTAAAGGATAGATTTGTGTTCTCAGTTTCAGCTGTCCCTGTGTTTGCATGGTATTCTGACTCCAAGACAGCATAGCAGAGGTGTGATATCATATCTAAAAAGATGCTCACACCATGGTGGTAAGGAAGCAGAGAGAGGAGCGTCTCAGGGTGGTGATACATACTCACATCATAGCACATGGCAAGGGATCTGCCTGTAGACAGGCCCCACCTGCTAAAGCCAGTAAGGTGCAGAGCCCTTAGGACTCAAGCACCCTCCACACATGGTTGGGGACCATATCAGGGCTGAACTGTAAGAGCAGGCTTGTCTGTCTTCATTCATCCAGAGACACAGTGGGGATGCTAATTGCCGCCTGTCTTCTCTAGGACTTGAAAATATTCTCCAGGTTTTTTTTTCCCCCTTGCACCATCTATGTTCCAAAATCTTATAGGTTCCAGAGTATAACACTAAACAAAAATTTTTTAAAATATATGTTTATTATGTCTGCACTGTCCTTACATTCTACTGGAGAAAATTCTTGGTGCTTGTAAAAACTATGGGACTGTGAACCCTCTGTTTAAAAGTATAAGCACTCAACTGAATTTGGACCTTTTGTTTAAAAGTATGAAGCTTCAACTAATGTCCTGTGTACATTTGACAATTAACTGTACTTTTCTCCTGAAAGACCTAAGTGCAAAAGAGTATTGTTTTATTGACATTTTATTATATATATAATTCATGTAATACTATATATTATAATTATATACCATAATTATATGTTAATATACATTATAATTATATTATAATTATGTTATATATTAATGTATATTGACATTTTATCATATGTATAAAATACAGAACATAAGTTGTGAAAAAGGAGGATAATTATGCATAGAAATAAAATTCAAAGGTGAAGGGTGACAATGAGTAATTTTGACACATACTGGAGTAATAGGAAAAAAATTGACTATATATAAGAAAGAATGACTTGTGGAGAAATGGGCATAATTTTCTGAAAGAAAGCAGATTTCAAAAATAGTCACATCTGCTTAGCCTGACATTTCTTACATAATCCATCCTATGGAGGTTTCTGTGTTTTGTCACATCCAGGAATGGGTGCAGGTGGATGAACTGGTTAGTGCTTAGAGACAGAGACAGAGCAGGCAGAAGCGCCCATTTCTGATTCTCTTCTCATTATGTACCCAGCGTTGATCGAGCTCATGGCAGGGCTGCAATTTGCAACCGGGAAGCCTGCCTGTGCCGCCCGTGTGTTACCTACACACTTCTCCAGTGGGATTCACGTTCCTGGGGACTCATTCACTAGAATATTCTGGCACTGACACTAGTTCTGCTCGGGTGGAGCTTGTGTCTCCTGCTTCCTCTTTCTAACCTGCCATAGCTGCCTGTGTGATGTGTTACTGTCGTTTGAGTCAATTCACTTCTTTAGGACATGCTCAGTTACTTCTTAAATGGACCTTACTTGTCAATGAAGTACCTGGATTGTTGGTACATTTGTTAAAGAAATAGATTTTTTTTCTGTATTTCAAAATTACATTTATTATTCTAACTAATGACACATCATACCAGCATGTGATTTGGGTGTGACTCAGTGTGATGTCTGTTTCAGAGGAGATTTATAATGTAAAGTTGTAAACGTTAGTTTTATAACAGGGATGATGGAATATAAATCATTTCTACAGATTTATTGACTCCAATCTATTAACAATATACCAGATTTTGTGATCCATATTAAATTAGAAAATGTATGAAAACATAGTATTTTATTTTCTGGATCAAAAAAGAAGAAAAATATGCAAAAACCTTGTCTAAAGTAGTATGAACTGTATTATTACAAAACTTCAATAAGTGTGCAGATTCTCCTAGACATGACATATAAGCTGAATTTATATCAAATAATTGAGTCAAATTTGAAACACACGTTCAAATGAAGCATCTTTTTCATATAAGAGAGAAAATATATATTGTACCTAAACACAAATATGCACACACAAATAAATAGCAACATAGAAGAGACATAAATAGAAGGTAGGAAAAAGTTCATTTACTTCTATAGAACAGAAGTGTTTTAAAAATGTTTCAATATATATTCTAATTTGTTTCATTTATCCTTAGTTTATTGAGAAGAAAGTTTTATGCTACTCTCTGGTCTTTTTAAATGTTTTTAGTAAGAATCACTTTGGTTCGTGTCACCTACTCTTAGTAAGTAATTTGAAGATAATGATACATAATGTAATAACTTGTTATTCCCTTATTATTGGATTATGAAATTGTCATCTTTTCATAAAATAAAAAGAAAAAACTAGATTAAATGAGATTAAATTTTAAAACTGATTTTAATTTAGAATTAAAATATTTTATAGACAAACTACTTTAATAATTCTAATTAAATTATTTTGCAGGAAAGTATTTCAAAGGAAAAGAAGAAAATCATTTTCAATTTTCTCTTTGTACTTCTAACTCTGGAGATAGTATTTCACAGGATGTGAAACCTCATTTTTATTATCTTAATGTGGTGTGACATTTATGCCATTTTACATTGATGTCTTTCATTTTATAAAAGATGTAATTAAGATGTTGCTGACACATCAAGGGTTATAACTGCTTAGGTTAAAAATGACCATACTTTATACTTTAACATATTTTTGACACTTCAGGGTGCTGTGATCTATAGAAAAGACATAGTCACCTCTTTAGCTGAGTAAAAAGATGTCCTCTTAAATCTAACTTATAATCATATCTCTCACCTAAGTTCTATAATTACATTTTAGAAACAATGAATCAATCCTAGATGGTTAGTATCAAATTATTTTTTCAGGAGGACAGAGGCACTTCATTGTTTTCAAGTGCTGGCAGCTTTCCTACATCAACCATAAGTGGCCCAGATGGGTTCCTGATTCTGTCCTCTAAAATTTAGTAGACTGTGCTGATATACCTCTGACTTTTATGGCCTTGAGCTGTATTTTTCCACTCTCAGTATTCCATTCATCATCAGCTCTTGCAGCATCCACACCACCTGTTTGCTCCATCTGTACTTCTCCTGTGACAGTTGCTTGCATCTTTCTTTGCTTAGTTTTACATCTACTTGTTCATTCTCTGCAAGTGGAGCCTATAGCTTCCAATCTGTCAAAAGCGTATGGGAACACCACACTTCATTGTCTCATCATAATCTTGCTTTACATAAAAATGAATGAAGCTCCTAGTCTTTCATTCAGTTGCAATGTGTACTGACAGCTCTGTAAATTAAAATTTTAGAGGTACACACTTAGTTCAAATGAATGCAAACCAGTAAACACTACTCTTCCTTGAGCAAGAGATAGATACTTTGAAACTCCTACAGCAGATTATTTTTTGGTTTTTTGAGACAGGGTCTGGCTTTGTGGTTCAGGCTGGCCCTGAGCTCAGCCTCAAACTCACATCTCAGCAATCCTGTCTGCCTCCCGAGTGCTGGGATTACAGGCATGAGCCACCACGCCTGGCACTGTGGTATGTGGTACTGATTGCTGCTGGGCATGAGTCTCCACACCTAGTACCGCATATGGTTACCAAGGATCGAACCCGGGCCCTTGCGATTGCAAGACAGGAGCCAGAACCATTGAGCTAACTCCCTGGCCCACCTTTTGATTTCAATTAGTCATCTCTCAGAAACTAGAGACATCTTTGAAGGCTGATCAAGTTATGCATACTTATTAGAAAATTATAAAAATAGAGAAATTTAAAATAAATTTTCAAATATAATATTGCATGTTTCACCAAATGTATTTTCTTACTCATCAGAAAGGAGCTAAAACTCTGTTGTGTTATCTTTTGTTTGTATGTTTACTTATCTGCTTAATTATTTAGTAAATATTTATTAAGATTCTACCCCGTGGAATGTAGTACATTCAATGTAAATTCAGGTTACTGGAAGACAGGTTAGTGTGCACAATTTATGAGGTGCAGGGTTAACTGTCAACTCGGGTGGAAATGCCTAGTTGGACTGAGTTGGCAGTTTAAAGTCACTATAGGGATGGGAGAGCCACTTAGGCTTGCTGAGAGGATGAAAAGACAAACAAGAGAAAGAGAGATTTCAGCTCATATCTCTTGGAAGAGCTTCATTGCTTCTGATTTTCCTTGGAAAAGCTTCATTCCAGCTGCTTTTTTCTCCCCAAGAGCTTTGTGGAGGGTCTTTGGCTAAGCTCCAGTTTTTCTCCTTGCCATATATGGGCAAATATGGGCACTGTATTTCTTGGGAGGAGCTCTGGGACTGTCCTTTGCACTAAGCATTGCTTCCTTGTTTTCTATGTAGATCCTTAAACTTCTAGCATGATTCTTTTTTTTTAAATTGAAATCTTTATTGGTACATTACATACACACATCATGATTGAACTCCACAATGGGGATTTGTACCAGTATAAGACACAACTTAATTCTCATTTTTTTCCCATAACCCTACCAACCTACCACCCCCCCATATACATAAAATTTGTTTGCTTTTTTTTGTTATAATCTCATTATTTCTCCCTTCACCCTATTTCACTTTGAGTATTTTCTATCTCACAATATATAATATACAATTCTAGAACTCATTTACATCTTTATTTTCTCATACCAGAGAAAAGATGTAATATTTACCTATCTGTGACCTATTTATTTCACTTATGAGGATATCCTCAAAGTATGTCCATTTAAGTATAAATGATTCAAATTTATCATTTCTTATGGCAGAGTAATACTACATTGTGTAGAAAACCCACAGCTTTTTTATCCAGTCTCCAGTTGATGGACATTTGGCCTCTGGCAAAGTCTCTTTGACCTCCAGCCCTGGCCTTTGGGCTTTCTGTCTGACTCTTCAGTCTTCTCCCATCCCCGCTTTCTTGACCTTCTGATGTGGACCCAAGTGAAACATTTCAGTGGGTGTTGGCCTTTGGCCATGTTCTTCTGAGCTCTACCATGAAAACAGATCTCTTGTACTCTTTCGCATTTGAATCTGTGAGTGGATATTGTCAGCTAATCTTGTACATTTCTGGTCCTGTGTTAAATCCGTTTTCCTTGTGAACACTGACTACATCGTGAGGAAGCCCCGGATTAGCACTGACAGAGCCATCATCACACAGCAAACTGAGAAGACCAGACCGTGGTCAAAGACCTAGTCCTTGATTCTGGTGGTGAAGAAAATTCTGAACAAGAAATTCTACTAACAGGAGTGTAACTGGCTTAGCAAGGCATGAGAATTCTTTGAAATATGAAATGAGAAAGAAAGAAACAACAAAACAGCCCTGTCAGTCTTTCTGATGCACTTTTCATATTTACATTTTCTCTTTTAATTACCTATTGGTAATATGACTGTGTATTATAATTAGTCAATTATATGCGTCTACTACTGTAATCCCACTTTGGTATTTAACCCTTAGTTTCATTTATTCTTCTTTTCGATTAATATTATTTTGCAAATAATCATTTGCAAATTTGATAAATTCATGTGAACTAAACACGAAAGTGTGAAAATAATGCACTTCCTCTGAAAATCACAACATAACTTAAATATATTTTGAGCAGTTCTTTTGACTCTGCCCTCTTGCCTCATGAGCATTTCATTCATCAGCACAAACAGTATCAAGTGTCTTCTGTTCTTTATGCTTTTGACTAGATTTGCCACATTTGTTCCACATGTTTGCACCTCTACATGATATACTATTTACTCTTAGGTGCTTGAGGATTTTATGGAAATTGAATCACTATATTTACATTTCTGCAATTTGTCTTTTGTTCTTTTCAGTATTATATTTATGAGAAAAGTACTTTTGGGTACAATTGTAGGCTGTTTTATATTTATGGTTGAATCACAGGCCATCTAGATGTGCAGATTTCAATAACTATCACCACGTCAGATCTTTCTCATCCCTGCATGAGCTGAAATGATCCATTTTACCTCTTGTACTTGTAACAAAGACATAGTGAATATTCTATTTCTCATCCTTCACCTTAATAATGGTTTAGTTTTACTGGTAGTATTTTTATGTTTAATATCACTGAAACAAGATCTCTAGAAATTTTTTTAAATTTGCCAGGTTTCATTGTAATAGGCAGTTTTCATAGGATTTATAAATTTAGATTTATTTCTACCATCTTTTGTACTTTACTATGCATATTTATTCCTCTATAGTAATTCATTATTTTAACATTTACTTTACATTTTGACTCTTGTTTTTGAAGTTACAGTCTGCATAAGGTTGATTTTTAAAAATTCAAATCTTTATTGGTATGTTACATATACAGACCATGATCGTATTTTTTTTCAGATATTTTAGATTAACAAAGTCTAATGTTATAGTTTTTTAAAAAATCTTCCTCTTTCACATGTCACAACAAAGACTTTACAGTTCTTATCTCTTACTAGTCAATAATTTACATGATTTTTTTCAAAAGCTTTAACCTGCATTAGATTTTGACGATGTACATTAGAGTAATATTATTATTAGTTAAATGTTTACCTTAATTTACATGCACTTTCCACAATCTTTGATTATACTTCCCTTTTGCAACTCAGATTTTGATATCATTCTGGCTCTTGACAAAGTAATTCCTTTAATATTTGAATTTTACCTTGTGTCATAATATTTCCAAGGATTGTGAGGAAAAAAGTTATTCTGTACTTCTTAAAATAAAAAGTTTACAGAGTATAAATTTTAAATGGATACTTTTTTAGAGAATACTGAGTCTAGCTCTACTGACTTGTATCTTTCCATCTACTTTCTTAATGAATTAACTTATTTTCTTTGTAACTACCATTTTCTGAGGGTAATTAATTTGTTTATAATGTTAAAATAAAACATGTTATTTCAACCAAGACCCATACAAAAATAATATTTCTATACTACAACCACTATCTTAGTTAATACTTCAATTTCTGGGGGAAAAAAATACTCAACACCTGCAACTTAAAGAAAGAGGTTTATTTTGTTTCATAGTTTGTGCAGGTTTCAGTCCATAGTCAGCTGCTTCCAAGGCAGAACCTCATAACAAAGGGGTTGGCTCATTGAATGGCCATGGGAAGCAGAAACAGAAGAGAAGAGAGGGGGACACAGCTTCCTGGGCCACACCCCAGCCACGCGTGTCCTCAGACCAAGCTTCACCTGCCCACATCTTTACCTGTACGTGATCAGTGGACACATGACTGGTGAACATCGCTCCTCCATGGCTTCATCACCTCCCGAAAGCCATATCTATGAATGTGTGAGCCTTTTACAGGAGAGAGATAAAAACTGTAACAATAACCACAACAAAACCCCACAAAGAAGTAAACCCAGACAAGAGTGTGATCCTGAAGTCCTCTGAACTGATGTGGAAAAAAGAAAGCTCAGTCAAAATAGCAAACACTGTAAATTAACCATTTTCAAAAAACAAAGTCCAAATGGCTAATGATCATATTAAGAGAATCAACTTCTAAATGAATAGAGATTAAAACAGGAATGGAATAGTATTAATATTTTCAAACTGTATACGGCAAATGGCAAATGAAGAATAGCTGTCCTAATACAGAGCTGTCAGATTGAATTATTGATTTCAAGTATTGACTGCCCTGTCATTTGCCCAACAAATCCCCTTAAGAAAATTTAAGAATATGGACAGTATATTACAACTGTAATATACTACCACAAACAGAAAAGTGATGTTCACATAATTAATCTCTTGTGATACTTAAGTGGGATTGCCACCTTTATTTGCTCCTGAGCTGCCTACAGGATTAGTTAAATGGGCTTCAGGGCAGGTATGTCTGAACGGGTCATGTAGTGGTCACCTTTGGGAACCTATCTGGTCGCTCACACTCTGGTATGCCTTCAGTCCTGTCCTTCCTAGTCACTCGGAAGTATGCAGTGTTGCTTTGACATGCCATTTGCCATGATATTTCTGCCTTGAACTAAACTGGAGGCCTACGTTTGTGGGGCAAATTATATTTCTCATCCTTTAAGCTGTGTGGGTCAGATATTAAAGTATAAATGGGAAAATTGAAAGATAGGGCTCTTTTATTTAAGCTTTCTAATTTTTTTTTTTTTTTTTTGAGACAGGGTCTCAATTTGTAGTTCAGGCTGGCCCTGAGCTCAGCCTCAAACTCACATCACAGCAATCCTCCTGCCTCTGCCTCCCGAGTGCTGGGATTACAGGCGTGAGCCACCACGCCCGGCACTGTGGTATGTGGTACTGGTTGCTGCTGGGCGAGTCTCCACATCCAGTATTGTTATGTGGTTACCGGGGAATCGAACCCAGGTCCTTGCGCTTGCAAGACAGGTGCCGGAACCACTGAGCTAACTCCCTGGCCCTCTAATTATTTTTTCTTAATCCACAATTTATTTTTAATTTTTTGTTGATTCAAAAATTTTTATTAGTACATGTTTGCTGTATGTAATGATAGTATTGCTAGAGAACTGGTACATCTACACAACACATTTCAATTGTGTTTTCCCTCTTCTTTTTGTCATTCTCATTTTGTCAGCATTCATTTATTTCTTTTCTAAGTGCTTATAAATTTAATAATAATACGTACAGATTAAAAGTGTATTAATAGATCAAAAATGTATAAAACATCTGAGATCATTGACTACATCAAGGTGCACTTTTTAGATACCTTGCCCAGACCATACTATAATAGCTTTTACTTTTTTTCTTCTATCTTTCATGTTGCACTTTATGTATATATTGAGCTTCTCATATTAAAAGGACCATGTTATATTTAAGCTTCTGCATCTGATTTACTTCATTCAATATTATGGAGTCAAGGTGCATCTATTTTCTTACAAATTTTTCATTTGTCCTTCTTCATGGCACAGTAGTACACCACTGTGTATTAATATCATATTTTCTTTAACTCTTCATCTGTTAGTGGACATATAGAATGTTTCCAAAGTTTAGCTAATATGAATTGTATAAAAAGGTAGAGGTATGCAAGTATCAGTGTGATATAACATTTTAACTCTTTTGGAATACTACCTACAAAGAAACTAGCCACATCAAATGGACCTTTTTTAGTGTAATATATGAGGGATCTCCATATTGAATCTCATAGTGATTGTGCCAGGTTATGTTTCCATAAACAATGAAGTGTCTTTCTTCCAAAGCTTCACCAACATTTGCTATTGGTTGAAGTTTGGATGATAGTTACTCTTTCTGGAGTGAGATGGAATTCTAATGTCATTTTAATTTACATTTCTCAAGTGATCAGCAATATTGAATCTTTTTTCATGTATTTTACAGCAGTTTGTACTTTATATTTAGTTCAAAGGTAGAGCTTTTTTACTTTGGTTATTAAGTTGAGTTTATAAACATTTAATGATATTGATATTTTCACCTGTATTTTTTCCTAATTTCTCTCTCAGTGATATTTTATTGATATAAAAGGAATGCTATTGATTTTGATTGTCAAATTTATATCTTGCTATGCTGCTGAATTTTATTATTAATTATTAGACTCTTTAGGTGGAGCTTTTGGGCTCTTCAATAAAAATAATCATGTCATCTTCAATTAACAATAATTTAACTTCTTTCCATATCCATATCCTTTTATGTTATTCCTTATCTAGTTGTTCTAGCTACTGTTTTGATGACTATATTAAAACAGAGTGATGATAGCATACATCCTTTTCTGGCTCCTGATTTTAAAGAAAAAGCTTTCAGCTTCTTTTGATTTAGAATGATGTTAGCTATTGGTTTATCACAAAGATGGCTTTTGTCAATTTGAGATAAAGACCTTCTATTCTTGCTGTCTTCTGGATTTGTATCATGAATGGATATGGATTTTGTTTGGTGTAATCAATTGCGTGCACCTATTGAAAAGACTGTAGTTTGTTTTGTCCTTGTTTCCATTTGGTGTGTTTCATTTATTAATTTGCATGTGTTGATCTCAGTTTGTAAAATCTCTATGGGCATGTGTACACCTTTATATGTAGTTACAGAGAATTGTGTTGGAAAAATATACCAGCAGATGTAACGTCATAATTCAATCATTAAAACGCCTCATGTAATACACCATTAAAATCACACATACTCTAACCCTAATCATAATACCAAAGAATCAAAATATGAAAGAGGGAGATATATGGAAAGGAGATAGAGTAGGGAAAGCAGGAGGGAGACAAAGAAGTAAGAGTGATGTAGATACAATCATACTATGCAACAGAGACACACAGAAATACCATAAAGAAACCCAATATGTTGTAGAATGGATTCTGCACTAATAATTATAATTAGAATCTCAAGTAAGGAGCTATATCATATCTAACTCTTTTAGAATAGATTTTGTCTCTGAACATAGTTCTTTTTCAATCTATCTACCTTTTCTGTGTATCAGTGGGTTTTTTTTTCATTTTTGTTGCTTAGCAACTAATAATATGGAGATAGCACAGTTTATTGTGTTCTTGTTTGTTTCATTTTTGTTTATTTTTAAACTAGCGAATGGTTGAAGGACATAGAGGTGTTTTCAGAATTTGCTAATCTAAATGACATTGTCATGAGCATTCGCGTATATTGAGCATAAGCTTTCATTTCTCTAGGACAAATGCCTGGGAGCATGATCACTGGATCATATGGCAGTGGCATAAATCAGTCTTGTGGAAAATGATAAACTGTTGTACAGTGTCTCTCCTATTTCATGTTTGCATCAGTAATGTACCAGTGGCCCATTTATGCTGAACTCTTAACAGAATTTAGCGTTATCACTATCAATTTTCAAATTTATTTTAGCCACTTAGATAAGTATGCATTAATAATACATTTTAAATTTAATTTGGATTTCCCTAGTGTCTAATGATGTTGAACACGCTTTCATATGTGTATTTTTCATTTGCAAGTCTGCTTTGAATTCTGTGATCCTGGCATTGGTATATATTTTATATTTTATTCCACAGGTATTCTAGAATATTTTGAGGGCTTACTGATTCACAATATTCCAAAGTTCTTTCTAGTTTTGAAAATATCAAGGTAAAATATATGTGGGTTGTTTTATGAGGCCATCCCTTCTACATCAAGCACAGTTACACATGTCTCTAATCTTGTCATTCTAGAAGGCTGAGTAAGGAAGATAATTTGAAGGCAAATCTGGAAAATTTAATGACAACCCAGATCCTGTCTCAAAATAGTAAAATTAGAAAAATTTGCTGATGGAGTTCAGTGTAAAGATCCTGAGTTTAATTTTCATTACCACAGAAGCCTTCTAATATTAAAGGATACATTTTACTCAATTATTGTCTGTGGCACTTATGGGGATTAAATGAGCAATATCAGTAGTGCCAGGGCAAAAAACACTTGTCAAGACTTAGATTTGTGAATCTTTTCTTGAGATCTTCTTCTCTATCGTCTTGCTCTATAGAAAAATAAAGATTTTTTTTCCCTAACTGCATCAACCCTGAAAATCTAACTAACTTGATATCTTAGAACAGAAGCATAGGTGAGACTGTCCCTTTCAGGACCAGCAGCAAGCCCCACAGAGAAGCCTGGATAGAATGTAGAGGGGTCTTCAGTTGTGGTTTTGTTTAAATACAACTGGAAAAACTCAAATTTAATTGACCTACAGTTGAAATTTAAAGGAAAGTATACAGCAGGTCTCCCATCCATGGGATGTTTACTTCAGTTTTGCTCATGATGACATTTAAATTTGTTCAGCCCAGTGTCTTAATAAACAATCATCATTCTTCACACTAAATGTCATTTAGCTTAATATGAAATTACAGTTTATAAACATATGAATTAAAGAATATAGTCAAGTGATTTTCAATGCGCACATACTCTTTTTGTAATTTTTCTTTCATAAAATAGGAAAAAAAGGATGTAAATAATTTCAACTTGGAGTCTTTCAGTAACTAACTGTGCACTCAAAGCTTTCAAGAAAAGTATTCATTACACTAATTCAATATATCATGAATAATTTACTGCCCATTAAAACAGGTTATGAAGTGATTGTTCCAGCCACATAGAAGTAATCATGAGTCAAGACCCTTAACCACTATCAATGTTTAGCAGATACTACTTGTATTTTGCAGTTTCATATTCAGCATAACATGTTGAAATATTCAATCTTATAGATAGGAGTGTGTATGAACATGTTTGAAAACATGTAAATACTGAATATCAATTTGGATAGTTGTAAAATACCTTGAAAAATAAAGAGCTAAAGGGCAGAGGATGGTTTAGACTTAACAAAACCTCCAAAAGCATGGTTTCATTAATAGCTACTTGTGAAAAATGTAAGTTTTGGTAAACAGCTTAGAGATAAATCTCCTTAAAAGAGAAGCAGTAAAACTAATTTATAATTTCAAGAAAGAATTAATTGCCTGAGTTTTGTTTGAAGTAAATATACAAGTTCTTTTATAGTAGGATAATATAATCTCTGCTGTTTTTTACTGGAGAAATGAGGAAAAGCTAGCCAATTCCTCAGACTTTATACCACTTCTGCACACCTTAAATACAGAAGTATCAACACCTTAAAAATTAAGCAAAATATTAGAATATATTTCCCTGAATATTTAGGCATTGTATAAACCACTATACGTACATATTATATCCCAACACATTTTTAAAAATTAATAGTCATTTTTTGTGAATTTAATGGGAGCTATAGTTCTCATTTGCTTATAACATATTCCTCAAAATTATACCCTAACAAAATCTAACCTGTCGTGTCTGAAAATTATATAGATTTTAAAAACAGTAAATGAGATAGCAAAGTTAGAATATAATGTGTACAAAGAACATCTTAATGCTGCATAGTTATTTAAGAAATATAAAATCATTATATATTCACTTACAAAGTTATTATTTTCTACAATAGAACTTTTATGATAATCAGTAGCTTTTAAAATATATGTATGTTAATTTTGCTTTACAGAATTACTCTCAAAAACAAGTATCACTTTTAAGCTTTCCCATGTACTTTATTTAAAATCTGTTTGGATATATTCAACTTATTCTTATTTGTCAAGTGCAATAAATTAATAAAACACATGCATTTAGAGTACGAATTCATCTTCTCACATTATTACCATTTCGGTTTATATTTTTTAAAGAATGGTTAGTTACACTCATTTCCTATTGTATAAAAGAATAAATATGTAACTAAATTTACTGTACTACAGTTCAACAGATTGTACTTTAAAAACTGACCATCTGTGCAGTAAATAGAGTCCTTATCAGTGTCTCGTTTCTACTTGCTTTACTCTTGATTTACTTACCGATTGTACTTGTGAATTGTGCATATCTTTTCACAGCATCTGAAAGTCCTTTGTAACAAACACAAAGCTCACCCATGGATATAAGAACTAAATGTAAGAATTATACAGTTTCATAAGCAAACATGGTTATTACAGTAAAATGGTAAATAATAGATTTCAATAAAAGAAGAGAAGAAATTGCAATATACATGTCATAGATCATTGTGGAGAAGAGCTGTTCAGTTTTATCTAAGCTTAGACTCCGGTTTCTATACCTCACACAGTACTAGGCAGGATCAGCATTGAGGGACTCACTGTCTCCCTACTCTGACTCTCTGTGCATCAACACAGTGATATGTTCACCTGCATGAGCTAGAGAAACAGGCAGTCAGGTTGATTTCCTGCTTGAGGAGTCTCTGTCTCCCTTATAAATATAAAAGCTAGTGTCTTCTCCTTGAGTGGAGTGTATTTCAGCTGTTGTCACATACTCTCACTTCCTTTTGTGTCTGCAGAGAGGTCTTTTACAATTCTCATGATTTTAATTCATTTTAAATATATTAAGTAATTTCTTTAAGAATACTAATCTCTATTTATTCATGGCAGTATCTTTTGTTTTCAAATTTCCTCCTGCTAAATTTAAGTAAATACAACTCACCCATATTTATCATCAGGTCGGACAAGTCTGACACACAATTTTAAGAAATATCCCCAGAAACTTCATCATGGCTTTTAAACATCTACACAATCTGAATTCAGGTAACTGAATCCTAGACTTTATTGTTTGTCTGGAATTTGTATTTATAACTGTTTTATTCCTCTGAATGCATCAGTCTATCTAAATGCTTCATGTATAGATCATCCTCTGTATCCTTTTAAAACAAATATTATAAGATATAAAACAAGAATATATTTATTAACTTAATCACCTATATTTACTTATATTTTACTTTTAAATTTGATTTTCAGATAACTGATAAAGGAAAGCAATGAGAAACATCTGGATCTAACACATTTTAGTGCTCTCTATAATTTGACTGCAAAAGTTCAAATACATTAGGAATTTTTGAAAACAAGAAGTTACTAAACATGATTTCAGTAAATACATTGATAAATGAATGTGTTTTTTAAAGACAAAGTAATTTTCATTTGACCAAAGTTCCCTGATTTTTCTCTGTACATTTAAATATCAATAAATTTAGTAGGTTATGTAAATATCAGTTATCAACTTAGAAATTAATATTATTCAGTCTCCAAATTACAATAGAAGAAAATTACAATGTTAAATATGTGTCATTTTAAATATGTTGGGATTTTTAAAAAAGTTTTTAAAAATTCATTTCTTTTAATCCAGAGAAGTATAGCCTAAGCTTTATTTTCGTCAAGCAATCATTACACTTTAATGATCTAACTATTTATACATATATATATATATATATATATATGCATAGCATGATTTATTCCATTTCTAGTATTTCTGTTTATTTGAAATCTCCATCCCTACTGCAGAAATGGCTTTCCATGTTCTTTCTCTCACTGATATATTGTTTTGTTTGTTCTGTGTGTTTTTGTCAGCACAGGGCCACAACTGCCCAAAAGACACAAAAACGTTGAGAAAGCTTCTGACATTTGTAAAACCTATTTTTAAATGAGCAAAATCAGATTATAGTATTTTAAAATAACAGTTTTAGCAAGATAAAACGCAGGAATAAGTAATATGAGGGAAACAGGTGTGGTGATATTTTGAGAGAATAAGTACATTGCTATTGTTTCAGTGTCTGCACTTCAACTCAGATTGATATTTAGTTTCCATTTTGACAGTGTAGTTGGTGAGTGGAAAGTTAGTCTGACTATGATATTTGAAGGTGGAATCGTTAGAGGATAATTAAGATCGTATAAAGAATAACTGTGTGATCTGAGTCCAACACTATGACCATATATGAAGAGGATGAAATGCATGAACTATGACATTCTGTCTTAACGTGTGATGTTATGTCCCACTTTTAGATCTTACAAGGTTGCCATCATCAAAAAGGTACTGACCAGGCATGGTCAGCCAATCTAGAGTGTCTCAGCCTTCAGATCTATAAGCAAATAGACATCTATTCTTTATTAACCACCAGTCAGCCATATTAAATGAAAACAAAAGAAATATATCTAATATAGAGAAGATTTATACTTTCATTAGGGTTTGATTGTATTTTCTTAGGATTTTTATTGTATCTGAGACTTGAAATATCAAGCAGTACCTGTCCTGGTTACATATGGTGGTGTAAATTCCTAGGTAACAGATACAGTATGTGCAACAATCTATGCTGGAAACAAGACCTACAAGAGAATAGAAGCAAGAAAATAATGCACTATCTACTGAAACACGGATCTTCTAATAAATAACAGAAATATACACAAGTACATTTCTTACAGAAATATAATTAAATAAAAAATTAACTATGTAAAAATAATAAATGGGAAAAATGACACAGGAATATAGGGAAAACCAGAAGACTATAAAATCAATCCTCCCTTTTGAGACCTATAAATAGATCTGAAAGGTGGTTTTGGTATTTGTTATTTTGGTTTTTGGATCATAATATGTAACTCGGACTGATACTCCTGCCTCAGCCTTCCATGAACTTGGGGACTATGGCTATTCCCCAACATATCTGGATGACAGATTTTCATTACAAGGTATTTAGATAGGAACTTTAGCTTGAAGAAATATTTATGATATATTTAGAAATTTGTATTACTTCATGTTTATTTTTCCTATTCATTGATAGTTGATTAATGTTTAGTGTAGTTAGTATACTAGCACTTTTGTAAACTCCTAACCCATGTATGTATGTCTTTGTTTATGATGTCACCTCTCACTCTTATTTTTCTTTATATGTGTATATATGGACATAAAGAGATATATCAGTGACAGTGTTACCTTAACTAATGGATAATCATTTTTAAATGATTGGCTTTTTATATTTACAGGCCTCAATTATTGTTTTTCAATGCCTTAGAGTTTTAATGGATATTTAGACTTTATATCAGGAATTAATTTGATTTTATAAATGACATCCATGTTCTATATTAAAGCAATATATTATGAGGGCCAAATTTATGTTGAGAGTTGTTCAGATTATGGGACGTTTCTTCTACAGAGGTTATGACAGTAAATTTCATGTAAGTAGGAAGAATGCTTTAGAATATCTACAGTACTTAAAGTTTGCTGATAAAAATTAAGTCTTTCTAGGGTTCACTGGTACATGCTTATAAGGAAGATGTTAGAGAATTAAAATTTTGAGGCTGTTCTGCACAATTTAGCAAAACTTTCTCAAAGTAAAAATTAAAACAAGCTGTGGATGTAGCTCAGTTGTAGAATGCCAGCCTTAGTTCAATCCTCAGTTCCACAGTAAATAAAAATTTCTTACATTACTACTGCAAGAGAACGTGAAATAGAAGAGAATAGTTGAAAACTAAGACATATTTTGAAATATTTAAACATTATTACAGTGAAAAACACATTGCTTGTAAGCCTCCTCAAAATGCTTCCCCTTGATAAAAACACACATCTACTACTTGTCAATTTGGGACATAGCTCTGGAACTCTTTCATGAAAGTTTTTAATTATGCCCCCATGGCTGCCCTGATATCTAAATTGAATCAAAACATTATCATTCTAGGTCATTTGGACTTTGGAGAAGAGTCGGAAGATTCATGTCGTTCAGATCTGGTGAATTACTATGGATGAGAAGACACTATAATGCTCGGGGGGTGGGGGGGAGCTGCTTTTCCATTAGATGGAGGTCAGCAGCAGCTTTCACTCTATTTTTTTATCACAACTCTTTTTTTTTTTTTTTTTTAAGGTTTTTTGAGACAGGGTCTCGCTTTGTGGTTCACGCTGGCCTTGAGCTCAACCTCAAACTCACATCACAGCAATCCTCCTGCCTCTGCCTTCCGAGTGCTGGGATTACAGGCGTAAGGCACCATGCCCGGCACTGTGGTATGTGGTACTGATTGCTGCTGGGGTGAGTCTCCACGCCCAGTATTGTTGTGTGGTAACCGGGGATTGAATCCGGGTCCTTGTGCTTGCAAGACAGGCATCGGAACCACTGAGCTATATCCCCAGCCCTTTATCACAACTCTTTAAAAACATTCAAGAAATAGAATTCCAGATCTACTTCAGATAATGTAAAAAATACTGGGATAATGTGTGCAAGGTAAGAAGGACGATTTTGAGGAGGATTCATGACACTTTTACTGTAACTTAAAAGTTTTTGAATAGCATATTTCTGGGTTAGCTCTTATAAGAAAGCTAAAAAGTGTGGATGAACATAGAGTAACCGTAGCTTTATGTAAGGAACTGGTATTTATTTAGCAATAAAAAGTAACTGGTGTTAGTTGCCAATGGCTTTTTATGCCCAACTACAGATGTGCACAGACACATAAACACACATGCATGCAAGCACACACAAGCATGCACAAAGATACACCTACACCATTTATCAGGATTTCCCAGTTTTCAGAAGTTTGTATGCTTGACAGGAGATAGAGACATTAGTGACCTATTATGAAACACTAAGAAAATCACAAGATACATTTGAAGACATGTGGAGCCTCTACAGGAGAAATCCAAACATCCAACCAGCATTCAGGGGATCTAAAGACCAACTGGGGGTGAGGTGAAACCACAGAGCACAGGGATGAGTCAAGAGGCTTCGGTACCTGTCCACATAGGTGGTGGGGAGACCGAAGCCCTGCCTGCTTCTCTACAAAACATATTCACAGATTTCACCTGGAATAGATTTTTTCCGTGCAAATGTAAGTCATTTTAAGTTTCTGACACATCATTAAATCCTTAAATGGACTAAGACCTGAGTTTCTAATAGCCACCTTACATTCTACTTAGGGATGGCATGAAGTTTTTGATATATTCTTGGTCTTATTATGCAAAGTGGCTGAAGGTCATGAGAAAAGTTTCAGTTGAAAATGTAAATGCTGCATCTAACTTTAGTGAGCACTGAGGGATTTTTAACTAAAGAATGCGAATTAATTTGCCAGAATATCAATATTTTTCACAAAATATATGCAAATGTTTGTTAAACTTAGTTTCCATGTGTTTTTGGAGTTTAAAAAATGAAGGAATCACGGGAAATTTTATCAAATATAACTATCTTTTTATTATTGTGTGGTAGCTATACCCCTTTTTTATTCCTTGGGACCTGATGGATAAAAAGAAAACAAATGATAGAGATAAAATAGAGATAGAAATAGTATCAAAAGAGAAAGTGATACAGAAAGAATAGTAAAAGAGACAAGGCAAGTGATAGAGAAGAGAGGAAGGAAGGAAGGAGGGAGGGAAATAAAATGTAGAAAGAGAAGCATAGTGAGAGAAAGAGACTCATTACCACTGTAATTTAGTACATCTTAAATCAACTCCAAGGCCTCTTTCTGACTCAACTGCCTTCTCTCATAAGAGGACAGTTAGGAAATGTTGTGCACCATGAATTAAGCATATCTTTGTGGATTGCACAGCACCTGCAAGAAATGGTAATGAGTCAAATCTTAATGCCTCATTTTGATTTTATATAATCCATATGCAAATGTTGTGAAATGAAGATCTGGTGGCATTTCTGGTAGTCTAATACATGGAGAGAATCAGTGAGCTTGAAGTTATTTCTATGTTGTATTTCATAATTTTAGAGGAAAAATAACTGACTTGGTTACCTCAAAGTTAATAACCTGTATATCACATGAAAGGATATATTTCTTAAGTTACTGATTTTAAAAAAGAATGTTTGCTGTATTTGGAATTCTTATTTAAACACCTATACATTGGTGATCACTTTCATCTGTTGAGCTGAAAGATTGATGTAGTTCTGTAGAAAAGACAGTTAAGTGATCTTAAATCTTGAAAATTCTATTCTTTTAAAAAATGACTTCAATGGTATATTTTATACATACAACAGGATCACATTCAACGCTGAGAATTTGTACCTGTACATGACAGATTTTGATTCTCATTTCCCCATTCCTTTGCCTTCCCTTGCCTCTTCCTCTCCTATATAAATAACTTTGTTTACTTTTATTTTACTATGAAAGTTTTTCTTTCCATTTTTTAATTTTCCCCTACCTACTCTTTTCCTTTTCCTTTTCCACATCTTATTTCTATTTCACAATACCTATCATGCATTTAGGAACTCATTTACACCTTCACTTCTTTATACTATAGAAAAGATAGTGTATTTACACCCATGTGTCCTATATATTTCACTTATGTGTATGTCCTAAAGGTACATCTATTTAAGTATAAATGACTCAAATTTAGCATTATTTATGGCTGAATAATACTCTGTTTTATTTTTTTTAAAAAAAGCACATCTTCTTTATCCAGTCTCCAGTTGATGGGCATTTGGGTTGTTTCCAAGATTAGCTATTCAAACTGAGCTGCAATAAACATAGATGCACATATCGCTGTGATATGAATCTTGTAATTCGTTCTGGTATTTCCCTAGCAGGGGAACAGCAGGGTCAAATGGAACCTCGAATTCGACTTTTTTAGGGAAATTCCACATAATTTCCACAGTGGCTGCACCAGTCTGTATTCTCACCACAAGGGAGATGGGTTCATTCTCCTCACAGCTCTGCTAGCATTTGTTGTTGTTTGATTTCATGATAAAAGCCATTCTTTGTGGAGTGAGATGAATCTGAGTATTATTTTCATCTGCATTTCTCAAATGGCCAGTATTGTTGAACATTTCTTCATGTGTTTCTTAACTGCCTTTACTTCTTCATCTGAAAAACGTTTGTGCATTTAAGATGCTCATTTTTAATTAGGTCTTTAAATTTGCGAAGGTGATTTTTTTTTTTTTTAGTTCTTTATATATCCTAGATAGTAGTGCTTTGTTTGAGAAATAGCTGGTGAAATTTTTTGCCTGTATTGTAGCTTGTCTTTTTGCTCTTTTGATGGTTTCTCTGGATGTGAAGAAGCTTTTTAGTAAACAGAGAGAGAGAGAGAGAGAGAAACAGAGAAACAGAGAGACAGCAGTTGTTAATTATTTCTGTCAGTTCCCATGCTGCTGAGATTTTGTTCATAAAATCTTTCCCTAAGCCAATGTTTCCAGGAGTTCTACCCAACCTATAATCCAGCAGGTTTAGTGTTTCTGTTTTAATATTTAGGACCCTAATCCACTTTGATTTTAGTTTGGAGTATGGTAAAACAGACAGATCTAGCTTTAATCTTTGGCAAGCTGAAACCCACTTTCTCCAGCACCATTTATTATACAGGCTATCTTCTCCTCATTGAAGATGTTTGCCTTCTTTGTCAAAGATGAGGGGGCTTGGTATGTCTGAGGCTATTTAACTTTGACATAATTTATACTTATACTTACATAAGTGGCAGAATTATGAGATATATATCACCACAAGAATTTCATAGGAGCCCCACAGAGTGGAACCAAACACATATGGAATCTAATTCTCACTAAAAGGGTATAGAAAAAAATGCATGTGTAGAACCATGTCTATAAATTACTGTGCCTACTGACCTTAACCTTTAAATGTTTGCATTTCTAACAAGCTTATAATCAGGGCAGACATATACAGCACACTAATATAGTGAATATGTGCTGAATATTAGGTTTCAGTATCAAACATTCAGACATGACAGTATTTCTAACCATAGCCGCTGCTCTTGGAAGACAGTCCAAAACTGAGACAGTTTTCCTAGTTAAAACATTAGCAAGTGATTAAAAGGAATAAATTAAAGACATATTAGTCTCTAAGTGAGAACTGTATCCTCATTTGGGAACAGCTACAGAGAGGAACTCCTTATGGAAAAGGTGAACAGACATCGAAAGTATTGCCAATATCTCTAGGTGAAGAAGTAGGTGGGAATTCTACTAAATAGACCCAAATTTTTGTGTGTTTTTTGTTTTGTTTTGTTTTGTTTTTTTAGGTTTTTTGAGACAGGGTCTCACTTTGTAGTTCAGGCTGGCCCTGAGCTCAGCCTCAAATGTACCACAGCAATCCTCCTGCTTCTGCCTCCCTAGTGCTGGGATTACAGGCGAGAGCCACCATGCCCAGCACTGTGGTATGTGGTACTGGTTGCTGCTGGGGTGAGTCTCCACACCCAGTATAGGTATGTGCTTACCAGGGATTGAACCTGGGTCCTTGCGCTTGCAAGACAGGCGCCAGAACCATTGAGCTAAATCCCCGGCCCAGTAGACCCGAATTTTACTCTTACTTGTATGAAGAGGTTACCAAGCAATTAATACATTTAAAACAGTCCAGTTGCTCTTCATTATGCCTGCATTCATTTTCTTATAGTTCATGGCAAGCCCTTGCCTTTGAAAACTAGAGACACTTAAATTGTGTCAGTTTTATAGTGTTTATTTCTTATACTATATTGCACATTGTGTTATTCAAAGTGTGCTTGTCAAAATTGTACATCATTCTCTTCCAACTGGTTGCTTGAATAGTAGATTTTTAGGATCCATCCTATTAAACTGAATTAAAGTCATTATTTTAGTATGATTCCAGGTTTATCCTCAAGAATATCAAACTTTAACAAATAATGTTATTTCTCTTAGGGAATATTCTAAAGAAGAAGCTCATTACTGGTGAAACTTCAGCTCTAACCATCAATACAGAGCCAAGTCCCCAGCGGTAAAATGGGCCATTGAGTCCTTACATTTAACCTTATGGCTGTGCCATTACTCCACACTCTTCTGCTCAATCTCTACTTGTGAGTAGTGAACTTCTGTTCCATTCTTTCAATGCATCAAGCTGGTACTGCTGTTCCAGTTTAAGATTTCACCTCAAGGTCAATAATTTCCAAGGAAATTCTCCATTAGAAGTGATTAATATAGAAATAGATATTCATCAACATTTGCTCCACACTGCTTAGATCTCTTCAGCCAACTATCCTTTGTGCTCTTCTCTCTGCCATCCTCTGGCATCTCCAGGAAGGCAGGGACTTTGCATAACTTTCTGAAGAAAGATCTACAATATGCAATGTTTTACCTCTCAGGCCTTGGATTTAGCTCAAAGGCTACCATGCCTACCTTGTGATGTTTTACTTCTCCCTTGCTCTGTGACATGACTTAATTCACAGTCAATTATGTTTCTTGTCTTAGGTTCAGAATGTACAATGCATGCAGTGGACATATCTGACGGGCAAAGGTCAATGTGCTGTGCTTTGCTGTTTGTATTCTCCAGTGATGGACCTGACACAGGTCCATCATGAGCTTTCTATATGCAAGTGACATTTAACAAGAACACTGACAACGTTATTTTTTGTTGTTGTTGTTAAGAATGCCTTTACAAAGAATACCAGGTGACTCAAACTTCTGAATAAACCAACCATAGAAAGGTCTGCGTTCATCATCCAAAACTTATTGCCTCTGCTTTCATAAAAATGATGTTTACATTTCATGCAAATTTTGATTCCACCTTTCTATGTTTTGGGTTTTTTTTGGGGGGGATAAAATGTTTTCTCCTACACTTTGAAAACCTTGAGAATGTTCATATCTCTCAGTTCTGTGATTTCAGACTCTATTCTTCATAAAGAGACAAAATATATCACCAAGCCTCACTGTCTTTGATAAGTTCAGAAATGGAAATGGATATGAACCAAGAAATTTAACAAACGTGAAAGATCTATTCTGCTAGTTATCATAGTGATGAGATCAATGAGTGACCTAGTTTGGAACCTATAGTCCACAATACTGAAGCCCATATTTCCTTTTTTTTTCTTGGTGCTGATAATCAGACCCAGAGACACTCACTTATATGCCCAGCCCTTTTTTGTTTTATAGCCTTTATTTAAATGCAACAAGATTTCTTAAAGTTACATAGGAATGACTCAAACTTACTATCCTTTGAGTCAGCCTTCCTAACATTTAACCTTGCAACTCGATATTTCCAAATAACTCAAAGAGATAATTCTGTTTATTCTCACCACAACAAAAATATAAAGTTTGTAATGGTAAATATGGTAGATGTACAATGTACACATGCAAAAGAATACCAATTGTTCTTCATATAAATGCACAATTAGGAGCAAATTAAAATAAAACTTCTGAAATTATCCGTTGTTGGTATGAAACTCAAATGCCTAATAAATCAGAAAAATCAAAAGAAAAGATACCCAGATTTTAATATACCTTATTTCCATCTACTAGAAAATTGACCTAATATATTATTGGTCACCATAATAAATTATTAGAAACAACAACGATGTAGCATAATATTATGATTTCATAAATAAAAGAGAAGTTTGGCTGTGTTTCCTGCTGATATTAAGGAACCAACCAAGTGAAGTCTTGTTGGAAAGCCACAGAAGAAAAAATTTCTAACCTTATTCAGGTTATTGGAAGAGTGAAATTTTTCACTGTGCAAGACTGAAGTTCATTTCTTCCAAGGCTGGACACTGCTGCCCTTATTTCCTAGGGACCTCTCTGTGATCCTTACATATGAGTTAGTGCAGCCAGGAATGACACATTACATATTTCTCCTGCTTGAAACCTGAATTAATTCCCTTTCTGCTACACCACTGCTACTTGTTTCTTTCAATACATCATTTTCATTACAGCCACAGAAAATGTTCTAGTTTTAAGGTCTCTTTGTTTAGACTAAGTTATGGTACAAGGATAATCCAGAAAACCCTGCTATGTTAAGATATATAAACCATTATTAATCTTAAAAGTGTAACTTCTGTGTAAGATAAGATATTATTTCCAGGGGATAGAGGATGGGCATTATTGAATTACAAGTATTCTTTCTCCCATTTATTTATGTTCTTGTTAGAATAAGATGCTTTTAGACTATCTACTAGAAATTTTGAAAAGGAATGATATACTCCTTAAAATGTAAAAGCAAACACTTACCCACAGGATTTTCTCAATTCATACACATATTTGACTGTAGTAGAACTAGAATTAAGATGTTTAAATATCTTTCAGCGGTACCATCTGGAAGGGTTTCCACTAAATTAGAGGATATATTGAAAGAACGAATACTATAACGGCAAGATGATCTACCACCTTTGAATCATTTTCATTTTCTTTCTAATTTGTTCTATTTTATTTTCTTTAAAACTAAATCCATATAAAACTTAAAGTCAGGAGAAATTGTAGTGTGATAACTCTCAGAAATATCATGCTGAATCATCTCTGGTATTTGGATTAGGTGCCATTGCATGTGTTTCTAAAAGTTGATGGAGAGTTTTATCTGTGCTATAATCCTCTGAGCATTTTACAGCATGAAAAACAGGAGACTCAGAGGTGTTTTACATTGTAATTGTTTATTGCCAACTATTCCAAACTGAAAACACCTTTAAAAACTTTGGAAGAGAAACATGAGCATCTTTCTGTCATACAAATGCAGTTGATTTGTATTCTCCTTGCTGCAAAGAAACCTTAAAGCCTCTTACGTACAAAAAAATCACAGCTAACAAATGTCTTCTTGCTTCTCATGTTAGAATAAATTCTTATTATCAATTATGTCAATAGTCACAAGATATTTTTAAATCACTGTTGTACCTCCCAAAGAATAGACCTTGAAAATTTCAGCGTTAGGCTAAAAAGTGATTTTGTTAAAATTATGCTACAATTTGATACACTTTTTGTTTTTATAGAAGATGGAATTCAGCCTTGTTTAGACTAGGAAAATAATCTACAATAAGATCCATCACCTTCTTTTTTAAAATTCAAATCTTTGCTGGTACATTATATATGCACATCATGGTCACATTCAGCATTAAGAATTTGTACCAATATATGAAATGACGTGACTTGATTCTCATTATTTCCCCTTCCCCTCTCCACCCTGTAACCCACCACCCCCATATACATAAGCTTTGTTTCCTTTTTTAAATTACTATCACATTCTTTTTCCCCTCGTTATTTGCCCCTACACCCTCTTTCCTTTTAATTATCTTCTATTTCACAATATTAACTATATATACTAGAACTCATTTACATCTTCATGTCTCATACCAGAGAAAAAATATATTTACACATGTGTGACCTATTTATTTCACTCATGAGGGCGGCCTGAAAGTGCATCCATTTGAGTATAAATGACTCAATCATATCATTTTTATGGCAGAGTAATACTCCATTCTATAAAAGAACCACATCTCCTTTTATATGTTATTTTGAGAGAGTCTTACCAAGTGGTCTGTTCAGGACTCAAACTTGAGATCTTCCTGCCTAAAAATCCCGAACACATGGGTTGCATATGTGTATCATCATATAAGCTAAAATAGGATTTTAAAATAATATATTCTGTAGCTTGTATCTAGATTGTTCTTAAAGTTTAATGAGGACTTAGGTGAGACTTTTTTCAGAGGTGTCTGGATCTAGAGAGTCTGATACTGGTCTTAAGAGTGTGCATTTACTAAGTCAGTCAACTTCTTGCTATGGCCTGTTGCTGGGTAGGATTACAAGTGCTGCGTCCTGGGTGTTAATATTACTTATCCTAAGGGTGTGAGATCTGGATAAGATGTAAGGGGCAGAATGAAGACTAATCTAGTTACTTACTTCTGTGTTTGCTGTCTTCAGTTTGCTATCACCTTTTCCTCCTCTGTGATTTCACTCTGCTATGCCACCCTGACTCGAGCCAACCGATTATGGAATGAAATCTCTACAAACTAAGTAGAAGTAAACATTTCTTCCTTTAACCTTGAGTGTTGGCTGTTTTGTCTTAACAATGGAGGCAAAGTGGCTGACAGTGGTTTTTACAAATACATAAATTAGCACTATGGAATTTTTAAAGGAAGATGGAGAAATATTGCACTGAAAAAATTACTTTTCTGTCTACATTTTGGTACCAATGTAATTTCATATTAATTTTTAAAAATATATTGATATTTCTCATTGTTTGGGTATTGCAGATATTATAGGAGAAAAAGGAATAAGTCAATCTTATATTCTATGTGGTAAAATGGGATAATAGAAAAACTAAGTAAATTTTAGGAAGGAAATATATAGGGAGAAAATATAAAGAACATCTGAAATGAAAGATTATGGGGCCACTTTAAATATAATGTTCAAGATATATTTTATATTTGCTATAGCAAATGAAGAATCAAAAGTGGCTAATGTAAAAAGATAGCTGGAATGGGTATCTTAAACAAAGAAACAGGACTTGCATTATTTAATGACATTATTCTTCTGATGAACACTTATTTACATTTTCTCTACAGATCTTTTATAAATTGCTCAAAAAAACCCATACATACACACTGATGCACATTCACCCTACAATTATATTCAAGATTATGGATGCTTGGGAAATAATGCACAGAGATACACATTCTCTAGAGTATTAAATAATTCAATATATTTTGAAGGAAAACAAATCAGTTTTTTTTCTCAGCTTTTTCAAAATATCTTTATCTGTGATATTCTCCAAAGTTCTCGACAGTCAACACATGTTAGAATCTAGTGAACCTGAAGTGAAAGCTTATTTAAGCAAACTGTCATCATCATCATCAGTTCCATCATCATCTTTCTTGTGAGTAAACGGAAGCAACTAACATTTGGTCAACTTAGGATGCAATTAAACTTTGGTAAGAACATATAAGGTCTATTATTATTGAGTCACTCTAGGTTCATTGCTACATCACCAACTCATGCAAATATCCACTCAAATATTTGTAATCGATATTTTCATATTCACCCATACTTTTTTGGTTATGTTAGTTCATTCATCACTTCTTTCTTTCATAGAAGAGTACAACTGTTCCTTAATAAGAATCATTATTTCCTTATTTTAAAAAATTTCTTAACTATATCCTCTATGATCTTTCCCAATCATTTAAAATGCTAATATTACTACAAAGTTTCTTTTCTTTAAATTAAGTTGTCTCTTACAGTAAACCTGTATGCTTTCCTACCATATGCAGAAGCCTTCATGAAATGGTGGGGCACATTCTCCTTTAAAGCTATGCAAAACTACACCTCTCACTCTACCCTGTCTCCTCACCCACCTATTCCTATGCTCTCATCTTCTTGAACACACAAGAGCATGTTTTTTTCTAACATGATTTATTTTACCTAACCATCCTTACCAATTTATCACCAGAAGCAGAAGCAAGCGGAGCATCAGAAATAGCTGTAGTAACAATGCATGTGTTGGTTGGTTAAGCAACACATCCTACAAGAGTAGTTCTGTGAACTGACTAAAAAAACAACTTTGGTTTTAGATGCTGTCTTCATGTCACAAATCTATTTTATGCAACTCTACTGATATTTCTTGGTTTTACAGAGGATTAAGTAAGTTTTATTTTTAAATATATTGAATTTATTTTATAAATGAACTACATAAAAATCTTAAAACAATTATTGGCATATAATAAAAGTAGCTACTATTTTGCTATGTTCTTCAGAGTCTTTATTTTATGAGATCTAAATTACAAGTGTGCAACAGACAGGATAAAACAAGAATTTTATTTTTTGTAGTAAATTCATAGCTTATAAGAAATAAATGATAGAATGGGGCTAATAACTTAAATCTTTCTATTATCAAAACCCGTGTTTATAACTTCTGTACTCCCCTGAGGTAACCTCAATTATGGAATACTTCATCTTGAAAAAGCTTTCTAATGTGTTTGTCTTAAGTATTTTCAAAGACTTTGTCCATTGTCTTATTATTGCACTGTACAACTAGAAACTGATCTATAATTACTTGACTACACAACTGTTATCTCCAGCAGAAAAAAAAAAATTTAGTCTTGAATAGATCAGCAAAGTTTTTGCTTTATTTTTGGTGTGTGTGTGTTTGTGTCCCTCTGTATATGTGTGTGTGTGTGTGATGAGTTTAGAAGTGTATGAATATGAGTGAGTGTGAGTGTATGTGTGACATAAATCTAATACACGTATCTTTATGAAACAAAAAACTATTTTCTCATTGCAGATAATATAATTTATTTTATAGCATTTTGTATTTAGGTTTACTATACCTGTAAAAGAATTACAGTTTAATTCCCTAGAATTGTAGAGTAGATAAGTGATTACTGCTATATCAAGTGATAATTTCCTGAACAAGTTCACATATTTTAAAAAGAGGAATAATTAAACTTGTTTCATTTTTACACTATTTCATTTAATCTAAACAATGATTTTTCCACAATTTCAAAAAATACGGTGGATATTAATAAGCTTAAAGAAGGAAATACAAGCGGAAAGATTTATCTTATAGTGAAAATGCACTTTTTACAGAACACACATATCCTTACTACAGCTTTTCTATTCATGCTCTATTCTCCTAGTGAAGCGAGGTGGTCTAGAGCCATAAACAGTTGCAAAGGATGAGCTTGTTTTCACTGTATTTTACCTTTGGACATTCTGATCAGTCTGTTTCTTTACTATATTTATTTGTGTGTAACCACAGATCTCAATGCTCGATCTCCTCAATATCTGTACAGCTTCTAATGAAAATTCATTTTCTAATTTCACACCGAGCAAGAACTATCATGGAATGATTCTGTAATGTTTAGTTTCTTCCTTTTTCATTTCCTCCATATTGGTCATTTCTGGATGTATTGTTGGTGCTTAAGTCAGACATTTAAAAACACCATGACAATTAAAATCCATAGAAATATCATACAAATTCACTTATGAAAAAGGCATCTTTTCTGATCAAGTTTCCTTATTAGGCAAGAAACTTTTTAGCACGAACATAAATTGCTAAGGAAGCTGTCATCAAAAGGGCATTAGATCCATCTGAGACTTCCCTATTGAACATAAGTAAGTCACTATACTCATTCTGATTCCTTTCAAGCATTTCTTTCAG
The DNA here is from genome assembly GCA_004026965.1 of Petromus typicus. Lineage (NCBI taxonomy): Eukaryota > Metazoa > Chordata > Mammalia > Rodentia > Petromuridae > Petromus > Petromus typicus. The sequence continues at coordinate 7,012 of PVIR01009798.1, read as the reverse complement.
TGCTAATAATAGAATTATGCTAATCAATAATAATTCTCGCCCAACCCAATACAAAACTTATTTTATCTGTTTCTATTATCATGAATAATATATAAAACCCTAATATAACACACTTTTACAGTTGAATAGTTTAAATCTCTTTACTGAGCAAGTTAGTATGTCAGTTATAACATGTAGTATACACATCTACATTGTTCCAAAATTACACATAAAATCATTTAAATACTGATAGAGGCAAAAAATAGGACCAAGAAAATGTGTCCCAACAATCCAGTAACATACTATATGCCAATGTGAATTAGTGATGTACTTCACGTAGTTTTGCAAGTTATTCTAAATTTCATTTGAAATAACACTTCTTGAGGTAGCCCATAAAATTTGATTAAGCTTATAGTATATTTAAATACCTAGCATAATGAGAAATGGTAAGCTTAATACTTCTATTCTAACATGTTTTAAAATGTATAAAATTTATGTATATATGTTATGCATATACATGTATATTTTAGAAGTATAACATGTTCACTGATAAGTTAGCAAGAAATAAAATCATTAGATATGCTATTATCAATAATATGACATCTCTGACTTGATATCTAGAAGGCCACATATTTCCAATCTTTGGCTTTGCAGAAATTTGAAGGGATGAAACAAATAATTTCAATATATCACTTATTCTTAGTAAGTATGGAGTTGGTAAAAATCATTTTCATTTTTTTGAAATTTCTACAGTTTTACTGAATTTATTACATTGTATTGCATGAAATAAGCATTTGGTTTTATTTAATAAAGCTATCATGTTTCCTTCAAGTCTCCTGCTCTTTTTACTATCATATTACCACCCTTTTGTTTGCAATAGTGAGTGTTATACACAATGTGTTGGACTGATGATTGATTATTTCATAAAGTATTATTAAAACTAGAAATCTTTAGAACTCAAAAGAGATCCATTATATCTTGTTTCAACTTACAATATTCATCTTTTTATTTAGCAAATAAAACCTCACCACTTTATCTAAGACAGGGCCTGTTTCCTTGGAACATTACTGCTGAATAGGGCTGTGACTCATCACTTTAGACTAAGTCCTGAATTCATCATCCACAGTGTCGAATTGAGCTTCTTTTGAGTACTGAGTGTGTGCAGCATAACCTTCAAAATCTGTATGCATGAGCACTTAAATAGTTATAAAAGCTGTTCAATGATTTATTAAGAAATTCCAAAGCCTTGGATCTTTTAAATAGAAACAATTACTCTTTCTTGCAATAATCACAACATTACACAAGATAAACCAATTCAGGTACAAATGTACCTAACACTCCATGTCCATGAAACTCAACTAAAGAAAGCAGAAGATAGTAAGAGGTTAACATGTGACCAATTAGCAAGAAAAAGAGCTTTCCTGAGCATTGTTGTGAACATTTCATGGACAAAATGGAGTGGGCAGTATGATCCAGTGAACCAGTGACACAAAGGTTCCTTGGGATGAGTTGCAACTGACATGAAACTCTTTCCTATTAAAGTCTGAGCATGTTTTCCTTCTTTTGCACATAACATGACGTAAGCCTCAAAGCTGTAAAAGCATCACCAGGCCTCTTTGATGTCAGCTTCTGTGTCTGACAGTCTATGAGTGTTCAGTGATCACTGGAAATTTAAAATCAGTGTGAACGCCAAGTCCACCCTTACCGACTGGACACATCATCTCAGTTTGTATGATGAGGACTGTCAAATGTGATGGCAAGAACAGCACTGTTCCCAGCAGTAAACATAAAGATGATGTGAACACTTCAGTGAGTTCATGTTTAAGGAAAATATAACTTTCTTCTAATACTGCCCGATAATTATATATTTATAAATTAAATATATTTTACAATATTGACATCAGCTTTTAAGAAATATTCTAATTTTCCTGAAAAAAAAGGAATAAAATAAATGACAATTGGGCCAAGGATTAAGATCAGTGGTTCTGGCACCTGCCTTGCAAGTGCAAGGGCTTGAGTTTGATCCCCAGTAATCATATACAACAATCCTGGGCATGGAGACTCACTCATCAGCAATCAGAACCACATTCCACAATGCTAGGTATAGTGGCTCATGCCACCTTCCAGCATTTGGGAGGCAGAGGCAGGAGGATTGCTCTGACTTCAAGGATGAGCTCAGGCCAGCCTGAACAACAAAAAAGCAAGACCCTGTCTCAAAACAAACAAACAAACAAACAAATAAATAATAAAATAAATGTCAGTTTAGTTACATCTTGGTGCTATAGAGATACAGCTTTAAGAATCAAGAAAGTATATCTTGTTTACCAGTAAAAGCCCAATCTAGAAAAATTAATGTGTATAATGAGGCTCCCACAGGGTCTTGTTTAAATTGATGTCATTATTTCTTTTGTTTATAAATCATAATTTTAATATAATTACAATCAGTTGGTTGCAAAAGATCATTTAAAAATTTGCTGAATTAAGTATTATATTTTTACTACAGCTTAATTAGAAACAACTATTTACATCTTAGTTTTAAGTTTCTTTCTTTCTTTCTTTCTTTCTTTCTTTCTTTCTTTCTTTCTTTCTTTCTTTCTTTCTTTCTTTCTTTCTTTTTCTTTCTTCCTTCCTTTCTTCCTTGCTTGCTTTTTTCAGTTTTTTGAGACAGAGTTGCTTTGTAGTTCATTCTGCCCAAAAGCTCAGACTTGAACTTAGCAATCCTCTTGCCTTTGCCTCTTGAATGTTGGAAGTATGAGTCACCATGCTGCACCATGGGATGTAGTACTGATTGCTGGTGGGCATGAGTCACTGTCCTCCTCATTGTTGTGTGTGGTTACTGGGGATCAAACCTGGAACCTGGTGCTTGAATGGCAGGTGCTGGAACCACCGAGCTAAATCCTTGGCCTCTAAAATTCTTTCTTTCTTTTTTTTTTTTTTTAACCTTTAGTCATGACAGTTGTTTATATGAATATCAGTGTATTTTCTTTATTAGAAGGTCACACTTAACCACTAAATCATTTATTATTTACAACATGCTTTATAAAGTGCAATGTTGGGAAACATAATGTCCACTGAAATACTCTCATTTCTCATATTTATTGTTTGAGAGTAATAAAATCACACATATAAGTGAATCATAAAATTAGCTTTAAACATAATCTTTGTATGCATACCTGTCTTTGGAAAGTAGGACATGTTGTTACTATTTTAAAGATGGAAAAAATACTTGAGGAAGTAATTAAGCTAATAAAGGCCATATCTGAAATTCCAAACCAAATTATCAGACACAAAATATATAATAAATAGTTCTCTAATATTTCAATATTGAATGAGCTTCAATATCATACGACCAATTAGAAATAAAATAAAATAGGATGTCTTACCTCTAAATTTAAATAAAACCATTTTCATACATTCTCTTTGATAAGATTTATTCCACTGTGTTTTTATTGCTCATGAGTTATGAATATGACCTTTGATATGGTCTGTATGTTTTCACAGAACAAGAATTGTTTGCTAATTTTTTTCTGAAATGTCATTTGCAAATAGGCTACTTGAGATGGCAGTAGGAGAATAAATCAGCTTCTGGCAGGAGTGGAAAAGGTGCTTAAATTGAAGAATACATTTCACTATAAAATATTAAAGTAAAATATCACAGAACACCAAAATGTCTTTGTATTTTATACAGTATTACTGTCATTGGTGGGGAGTTTGACTTAGTAAAATATTAAAATAAATGTTTTAAATTAGTAAGGAAAATTGTACAGCATTTATAATGCTGAGTCTGTAGTAGAAAACCTTGTAAACCCATGGGAGAACTGTTATAGATATCATAAGTATCTCTATTTTTGAAATTTCTGTTTAGAGATAATTAAGAGCTGGAAAATGAAGAGTATTAGAGAGAAAATGCATTTCTGAGTGAGGCTAGATAAATTTAAAATTAAGCTTATCTGGTTGAATGAAGCAAGTAAATTCAAAGTGGAAGTTTGAAGGTAAATGAATTTTTAACTGAGTTTATTAGTATATTTTACATGTATATTATGGTCACATTCAACATTAAACTTTTGTACCTGCATATGCCATATCTTGATTTTAATTTTCCCTTTCCCCTGTCCACCCTACCACTCTTGACCCCTATATATAAGCAGTAATTTAATTTTCTTACTATCAAAGATTTTCTTTCTCTTCTTTATTTTCCCCTACATTGCTTTCCCTTTTCTCTTTGAACATTTACTTCCTGCTTCACAATGTCTATCATAATTTCAGGACATCACTTACACCTTTAGTTTCTCATACTAGACAAATAATACACTATTTACACATCTGTGTCTTATTTATTTCACTTATGAGTATGTCCTCAGGTTACAGTCAGTTGAGTATAAATGATTCAAATTTATAATTTCTTATAGCTGAGTAATACTCAGCTATATATATATATATATATATATATATATATATATATATATATATACACATCTTTATCCATTCTCCCCTTGATGGAAATTTGGGCTGCTTTCAGGATTTAAATAATACAAACTGAGCTGCAATACACATGAATGAACATATCACTCTGGAATGATCATTTTAATTTGTATATATACATAGCAGAGTTGTATGGGAGCTCGAATCCTAGCTTTTGAAGAATTTTCACACTGATTTCCACAGTAGTTCCACCAGTCCACCAAGAGTGGAGAAGGATCCTTTCTTGCCACAGCCCTGCCAGCATTTGTTGTAGGTTGATTTCTTCATAGCAGCCATTGTTTGTGGAGTGAGATGAAATATGAGTGTTTTCATCTACATCTCCTGAATGACCAGTAGTACTTAACATTTCATCTGAAAAATGTCTGTCCATTTCAGGTGCCCATTATTGAATTGGGTCTTTAAATTTGGGAGAAATAATTTTTTAGAAATTCTTTATATATTCTAGACAGTAGTCCTTTAGCTAAGGAACAGCTGGTAAAATATTATTTGCACAACTTGTAAGTTATCTTTCTCTCCTTTGGTAGTTTCTTTTGCAATGCATAAGCTTATTAATAAAATGAGATCCTAGTTACAGATTGCTTCTACTAGTTCCCATTTTGCTGGGTTTTTGTTCTTAAAGTCTTTCCCTAAGCCCATGTCTCCAAAAGTTCTACCTAGTCTATTTTCCAGCAATAGTGTTTCTATTTTAATATTTAGGTCTCTGTTCCACTTTGATTTTTGTTTGGTGCATGATGGAAGACATGAATCTAGCTTTAATATTTTGCAGGCTGCAACCCAGTATTTCCAACACCATTTGTTAACGAGGTTATCTTTCCTCCATTTAGTGTGTTTGGCTCCTTTGTCAAAAATGAGGTAGGCTAGTATGACTGGAGTTATTTCTGCATCTTCTAGTCTGTTCCATTGATTCATGGGTCCGTTTCATTGTCAGTTCCATGGTAATTTTAATCACAGTGACTTGGCAGTATAGTTTAAAACTGTGGACTGTGATACCCCTGACAGGTCCATGTTGCTGAGAATGGTTTTTACTATTGTAGGTCTGTTTTGGTTCCAGATATAATTTTGGATTATTTCCTCTAGCTTTGTGAAATATGTGGTAGGGTTTTCAATTGGGATTGACTTTAAACTATATAATAGTTTTGGGATTATGGCCATTTTGACAATATCGGTTATTCCTACCCAAGAGCAAGAGATGTCTTTTCATTTTTTGATATCCTTTTTGATCTTCATTTTCAGAGTGCTGTAGTTTCAGAGAAAACTTTCACCTTTTTTGTTAGACAGATTCATAGATATTTTATTTTTTGAGTGCTATTATGAAAGGAATCATTTCCTCTATTCGTTTCTCAGTGACTCTATCATTTGTGTATATGAAAGCTATTGATTTTTGGGTGTTGACCTTGCACCCAGCTACTGTGGTGAATCAGGAGAGTAAGTCAAATTGTTTTTTGGCTGAATTTTGAGATTCTCTATATAGAATATTATGTCATCAGCAAATGGTGAAGACTTAACTTCTTACTTCCTTATCTTTATTCTTTTCAGTGCATTTTGTTGTCTAATTTCTATGGCTGATATTTCCAGAATTATATTGAAGATAAATAGAGATAGTGGATGTCCTTGTCTTATTCCTGATTTTAGTGTGACCTGTTTCAGTTTTTAACCACTTATTATAATGCTAGATTTTTGGTTTTCAGTAGCTTTTATGAGAATGACATAAAGACAATCTATTCCAATTTTTTGTAGGGTTTTAATCATGAAATGTTGTTAGATTCTATCAAACACTTTCTCTGCATCTTTTGAGATGATCATATGGTTTTTGTCCTTGCCTCTGTTAATATAGTGTATGACATATGTATATGTTGAACCAGCCTTGCATTCTTGGAATGAATCCAACTTGGTCAGGGTGTATGATATTCTTGATGATCCTCTGTATTTTTTCCCAGTATCTTGTTTAGGATTTTTGCATCCATATTAATGAGAGATATTAACTTGTAGTTCTCTTTCTTAATTGGGCCTTTCTATGCTTTTGGAATCAAGGTAATAGTTATTTGGAAGAATGAATTTGGGAGTCTTGTATCCTTTTAAATTTCATACCATGTATTGAATAGTAGTGACAGTAGCTCTTCCACAAATCTCATAGAATTCAGCAATGAAGCCATCATCTTTGTTGGTAGATTTTTAGTTACATTTTCAGTTTCATTGATCGAGTTGGAATATTTTAGATTTTTATATCTTCATTCAGTTTTTCCAATTCATATGTCTATCCTTTTGTTCTCTAGTTTCCATCTTATTGGAGTACAGATTTTTGAGGTAAGTGTTGACTATCCTCTGGATTTGCTGGATCAGTTGTGGTTTCACTTTTTTCATTCATAATTGCATGGATTTGGGTCTTTTCTTTCTTCTGATAAGGTTGGATAAGGGTTTGTCAATGTTGTTTATCTTTTCAAAGAACCAGCTCTTTGATTCATTGATTTTTGTATCATTTTCTTAGTCTCTATTACATTTATTTCTCTTGTTATCCTTATGGCTTCCTCCCTTGTATGAGCTTGGAGTTTGT
>PVIR01009797.1:0-52036 GCA_004026965.1 Petromus typicus | reverse complement strand
TGAATATTGTAATAAAATATGTAAAATGCTTATGCTATGTATATGTATAAATTAATACAGATAATATTAAAAGCAAAAAGATGTATATTTGCATATTTTTTATAAAATATACTATTCATCTTTTCATTCATTCATCTTGTCTCCTGCTCATTCCATGATTTCTTTTGCATTTCATTCATAGGCTACAAACATCTCACCTTGTTTTGTAATGAGGAGGGAGAAGGATAACCCAAAAATATAAGTTAGAAATGATGTATAAGTTCAAGAAGCACAAAAAAAAAAATCCACGTTCAAAAAGGATACCCTTTGACTGTGCTGAGATCTGGAGAACTCTCAGCAAAGACACAGGGCTTCATCTTTCCCTGCATCTGTGTTCCAGAGAACAAAATAAATGTTATTATCTTTGTAATCTTGAAGAACAAAGATAATTTCCCATCCTACCACTGAATCTGATTCTATAAGAGAGCGAATTGCTTTAGAAGAACAGCTGCCCACCTCCCTTGATTTCCCACTATAAAGTGATCTGAAATATGCTTTGCGGTGAAAAGAGACGTGGTTTCAGAAGACAGGAAAGATGTTGGAAGAGATGTGACAAAAATTCCATCATCGTGGAGATGCACCTTTCTCATTAATTCCTTCATTATTCATTGATTCCTGTTTCATGCACCATCCAGCCTGCTATAAAACTATTAGCAGCATTTTCGTGGCCAAGTTTCTCTGCAGTGTTAAAAGCCACCACCTACTAAATGAAACCATGAACACTGACACTGTCTGGGTGGAAAACAAAGGAACATATGCACTGAAGAAGGTAGTTGAATGTGAGCTTTGTTCCTCAGCAGTGCTGGGCAGAAGAGCTCCAGATACAAGAAACATGCCAAGAAAAAGATCCGCACACAGTGTCTTATCTGCATTCATCTGCTTGACGCATTACAGATACTGCTTATCTTGAGAATTAACACTGGGGATTAAAATGAGACCATTCACAAAATGTGGAGACAAGAAAACTAAGACTTAGATCAAGAAAAATGTCTCCATCCAAACCTGCCAGACTGGCCAGTGCTAGCACAGTGCTCTTTCCCACACGAGCCTAACATCTAAACACAGAGCCAGCTGCAGATCCCCAACCCGCTGTATTCCGAAGGGGTGGTGATTTTGAGGCCAGCCCCAGCCCTACTCTGTACATGGTGGCTTCTCGCTGCACCTACACATTGTAGCTTCTGTCTGCAGTCATCAGGAGAGAGTGTGGGCCTGAAGTTATGAACAACTCAAGTACAGATGGTTTATGAAGAAAAATAGATATACATGCCAATCATTAAAACACTCTGAATGTAAATAGACCAATAGACATAAACTCATGTGCTCTTTATGACAGTAAGCCTCTATCCTGATCTTAATGATGAAAAAACTAAATGGAAGAGAATTTGAATGGCTTACCCACACATTACATAGTAAGTGGCTGAGCTAAGATTTACAACACAGCTATCCAAAGGCTTTGCTTTCTTTTTCTAAATTGCCATCTCCATTCATCAGAAGAACCAGTGAAAACGGTCATACCCCCAAAATTGTTACAGCATTTAATGCAACCTCTATAAAAATACCAATGGCCTACCTCACAAAATTAGAGAAAACATTTTTAAAATTTGTTTGGAACTAGATGGCAAAAGCAATTCTTGGCCATAAAGGAAAAGCAGAAGCCTTCACAATCCCTGACTTGAAATTTACTACAAAGCTACTGTAATAATAGCATGGTACTAGCAAAAACTAAAAACAAACAAAAACCACAGATTTAAGGATCAATGGAACTGATTAAAAGATGTGGAAACAATTTCAAACACATTCAGCCACCCAATACTGGACAAAAAGCCCAAACACCCACCATGGAATTAAAGTAACCTCTTTGATAAATGGTGTGGAAAACTGGCTTCCACATGCCAAAGGCAGTAACTAGACCCATTTATCTCACTTTGTACTAACTTAAATCAAAGTGGATCAAAGACCTAAATATTAAAACAGAAATACTAAATCTGGACGAGAGAATAGGTATAACTCGGCAAAAAAGACAGGAGTGTAGGCAAAGACTTTATGAACAAAACCCTGATCACACAGGGAGTGTGTGATCATCACACACAGGGAGTGTGTGATCATCATATTCTTTATATCATAAAGAATAACTGTGATCTCATCTTATGAAAAAGCTTTTGTACAGCAAAAGAAATCACCGAAAGAGTGAAAATACAACCTATAGAGTAGGAAAATATTTTCACTAGTAGTTGTCTTTCAGACAAAAACTAATATCTAGAATATACAAATAACTCAGTAAAAGAGATTCCTCCCCCCCAAAATTAAAGACCCAATTCAAAAATAGGTATCTGAAATGATACTGCGCTTATCAGGTAAGGAAGTACAAATGGCAAATAAATGTATGAAAAAATGTTCAACATCAGTCATGCGAGGAATGCAAATTAAAACAACACCAAGATTCCATCTTGCACCAAAAAGAATGACTGTTACCAAGAGATCAACTAATAACAAATGCCGGTGCAGCTATGACAAAAAAGGAACACTTCTCCACTACTGGTGGGAATCTAGACTGGAGCAACCACTTTGGAAATCAGTATGGATATTCCTTTCAAAAAAACCCTCAAACTAGAGGTTCCACTTGACCCAGCTATTCCCCTTCTAAGTTCTTCCTGAGAGAATTAAAAGCATCATACCATAGAGCTATACACACACCCATATTTATAGTAGCATAGTCTGTAATCGCTAAATTTCATCAGCCCAAATGCCCCTCAACTGAAGAATATATATATCCATATAGATATAGATATATCTCCATATATATATTATATATGTTATATATAATATAGATTAGATATGAATATCCATATATATATGGATAAAACCTGAGCTATTTCTCAGCTTGAGACCTTGAGACCTTGGACACACACGTTGAGTATCATAATGTATATTGTTTCTCTGCTGTGACAAACCGAAGATGCAAATATAGTCAAAAAGGTATAATAAATATTGTGAAATAGGAAGAATATGTTCAAATGGGAAGGGGATCTAGGGAGGGGAGAAGGGGGAAAAAAAGGAAGAGAAAAGGAAAAATGAGCAAAGAAGGAAAAATGGACACAAAGCTTTTGTAAATAAGGAAGAGAAGAGAGTTTGAAGGAAGAGGGAAAGAATGGGTGGGGAAAGAGGCATAAAAATATTGACAGAAATCCAAGCTGCTAGAAATAAATCTGCATAAAGGCCTGAAAAGTCTAACAATGAAGATATATTAGGTATTATATCATTGTATTAAAAACACTGTGACACCAAAAAGAGAACAAAAGGAAGAGATTCATCACCTGTAATTGAGAATGTTAATATACATATCTCAGAATTCACCAGGTCAAGCAAGTATTAGAAGTACATAAAATTAGAAGTACATAAAATACCTGAAAAATGTAACTAGCAATCTCAAGCAGTTAAACTATACTAAAAACTATGTTCAACACACAAAAAAATGCAAACGGAACATTCACAAAACAGCTGTTTTTAACAACAAAAATACTGTCAATTACACAGGATAGAAAACCTACCCAAGTAATAGCATAACTGTAACTCTAAAAACCTGAAGATAGAAACACTAAGTGTTTCTGAATAATGCTTACTTTTAGAAGGATATTAAAAATTATAGAGTAGTACCTGTTTATATGAATGCCACATTTTAACTATTAACATTATCTAGACAAAATATCAAAGCTCTAAATTTATGGGATACTCCTAAATCAACTCCTAGGAGAAAAATCTAAATTTTGGCTACATTTCAGAAGAAACAATAAGTTAACCCTGCAGAGTAAAAACAAACGAGCACAGTGTCATTAAGAAGAAATGCCTCAATGCCATTGAGGCACAAGAATCTTCCCAGAGTCGTATCACAAACACTCAAGACAACATCAGAATGATAAAATCATTTGAAAATATGGAGTGAGAAACTCGGAGAAGTTGAGGGAGGCTGGCACACTCAGGACAGGGTGCTGGGAAGACAGTTCACGTGACCTGGATCTCCAGTTACATTGTTCAGATGCCCCGCCCCGTCTGGGCACCTGTTCCCTGATGAAGATGTGGATTGGAGGACCAGGATTGAGGTTCGCACTTGTTCGGGATACAAAATGTTGAAAGTTCCTAGAAACAACATAAGGTATTCACACTCTCATAGAGATGCAAGAACAAGTATTTATAGCTACAGTTGTACTTTTCAAGTCATCAAGATCAGCAGTACATTTTTACCTGGACACTTCTGGTAAAGGGAAGAGGAGCCAGAACAAGTGTCACTGCAGCTAGAAATTTTATTGATACGTGTTGTGATGCATGATGATTATATTCGGTGCGGGGAGCTGGTATATGTACATAACATTTCTTAATTGTTTTTTGTATGCTCCGGTCTTCCCTCTCCTCCCCCTCCCTGTATCTCTTGGACCCCTTTATAGATTCCTTGTTGGGACTTGGCGTATCTACACAGCGCTTCACAATCCCTACCCTTTTTTAAAAAAATCTAATATAGCTTCCTCAGTCTCCCAGTTCTGTACCCTTATGCCAAAGATCTATTTCGCTATTTCCTATTATTGTTCTCTTTTTTTGCACTTTATTTATACATTGGCCTTCTCATTTAAGAGAAACCATGAAATATTTAAGCTTGTGTGTCTGATTTACTTCCCTTAACATTATAGCCTCAAAGTATATCAATTTTCCAACGATGACTCATTTACCCTTCTTTATGGAAGAGTACTTCTCCAATATGTACAAATATCACATGTCCTTTATTCATTTGTATGTGGATGGACAGACACATAGGCTCCTTCCAAGACTCAGTGACACCTTGGTTCACAACTTAATTTGTTTCATGATTTGGGAAAAGGTAGCCATACTCAGGGTCATGTGAGAAAGATGGCCATAGTCATATTCAGCACCTAATGCAGCATTCACACACTAAAATTTTCTCTACTTCTTTTTGCAAGTCAAACAAAATTGTTATGAACTGAGATACTACTGTAAAGCTATTATGAATTATTCTGCTATAAACATGAGTATACATATATCACTATAACTCTCACAGATATTAATACATCTGTGTCCTATTTATTTCAGTTTTGAGTATGTCCTCAAGGTACATCCATTTGAGTTTAAAGGACTCAAATTTATTATTCTTTATCGCAGAGTAATAATCCATTTCATTTTTAAAAAACACATCTTTATACAGTCTTGTTGATGAGCATTTGGGTTGTTTCCAAGTTTTAGCTATCACAAACTGAGCTGCTATAAACATAGGTGCACATATGTTGCTGTGATATGAATCTTCTAATTCTTTTCTATATATATGTAGTGGGGGATTAGTAGAGTCAAATGGAACTGCTAATCCTAGTTTTTTGAGGAATTGCTACACTAATTTCCAGAGTGGTCACACCAGTCTATATTCCCACCAACAGTGGAGAAGGGCTCCTTTCTCCTGACAGCCTCGCCAGCATTTGTTGTTGCTCAGTTTCATTAGAGTAGCTATTCTTGTGAAATGAGATAAAATCTCAATGTCGTTTTCATCTGCATCTCTTGAATGAGCAGCGATGTTGAGCATTTCTTCATATGTTTCTTAGCTGTTTTTACTTCTTCCTCTGAAAAGTGTCTGTGCATTTCAGACTACTATTTTTGAATTGGGTCTTTAAATTTGGGGAGGGGCTGATTTAAGCTCTTTATGTACTCTAGATAGTAGCCCTTTTTCTGAGAAACAACTGGTAAAGATTTTTTTTTCACATATTGTTGATTGTCTTTTCACTCTGTCAGTGGTTTCTTTTGCTGTGCAGAAGCTTTTTAATAGGATGAGATCCCATTTGTTGATCCCTTCTGCTAGTTCTTGTGCTATAGAAGTTTTGTTCATAAAGTCGTTCCCTAAGCCAATGTCTCCAAGAGTTCTACCTAACCAGTTTTCCAGTAGGTTTAGTGTTTCTGTTTTGATATTTAGGTCTCTAATGCACTTTGATTTTAGTTTAGTGCATGTCCACCCTTAATATTTTGAAGAATGTCCATAATAATTTCCATAGTTGTACCGGTTTACACTCCCACCAATAATGAACAAGTATTTCTTTTTCCTCACATCCTATCCATAATTTATTATTTGGGTTCTTGAATGTAGCCATTCTTTCTAGAGTGAAATGGAATCTTAGTGCTATTTTAATTTTCATTCTTTGAGTGACCAGAAATATTGAACTTTTTTCAGATTTTTTAGGATCATGTGTACTTCCTCATTTGGGAAGAATCTTCATTTCAGATGCTCATTTTTTTTTATCATCTTTAAATTGAAGGATCTATTTTTTTAAATTCTTATATATTGTGAACCTTAGCCCTTGGTCTGATAAATAGCTGATAGAATTTATTTTTCACTGTGTAAGTTGTCTTGTCACTGTTGGTGGTTTCCTTTGCTGTGCAGAAGATTTTAATTTGATATGGTTCCATTTGTTGATTATTGGTTTTACTTCTTGTACAACTAGGCTTCTGTTCATGTCATATAGTTCATAGTAAACACAAATATGTTCTATTCAATTTATTTTTTAGTTGAATTTTTTATTGGTACATTTTATATATACATTATGATCACACTCAACATTGGGACTTTGTCCCAGTATATGACATGAGTTAATACTCATTCTTACCCATTCTTCTACACACCCTACAACCCTCCCACCCTCTATGTATGTACTCTTTATTTTTTTAATATATTTTTTCTTTCCCCTCATTGCTTACCCCTATGCTTTTCTCTTTGAATATTTTCTATTTCAAAATAGCTATCATGCACTCTAGAACTCATATACGTGTTTATTTTCTCATATCAGAGAAGATACAGTATTTGCACATCTGTGATCTACTTATTTCACTTATGAGTGTGTCCTCAAGGTATGTCCATTTCAATATAAATGACTCAAACTTATCATTCTATATGGCAGAATAATACCCCATTTTATTAAAAAAAAACCCACATCTTCTATTCAGTGCATTATAAGTATAATACACCTCACATGTTATTACTGTTTACTATTCATAGTTCTCATTTACTTTCCTTCTAAAGAAATATTTTAAATAATTCATCAAAAACATTGCATAAGGACTAGTGATGTAGCTCAGTGGTGCTGTGGCTGCCTGATAAGCACAAGATCCTGGTACCAAAAAAACCCTTTTCAAATGAAGTAAAGGCAGAAAAGAAATGTGAAAAAATGTTCAGCATCACTGGTCATTCAAGAGATACAGAGGAAAACAACACAGAGTTCATCTCACTCCACAAAGAATGGCTGTTATTAAGAAATCAACCAACAAACAAATATTGGTGGGGCTGTGGAGAGAAAGGGACCTTTCTCCACTGTTGGTGGGAATGTGGACTGGTCCAACCACTGGAAATTCCTCAAAAAAGCTAGGACTAGATGTCCCATTTGACTGTGCTATTTCTCTGCTAGATATATTCATTAAAAATTAAAAGCATTATACCAAAGTGACATATGTGCACCCATGTCTAGCAGAGCTCAGTTTGTGATCGCTAAGTCTTGGAAACAGCCCAAATATCCATCAACTGGAGACTGGATAAAGAAGTTTTTTAAAAATAAAATGGAGTATTATTCAGCCAAAAAGAATGATAAGTTAGAACATTTATAACTAAATAAATGCACCACAAAGCCATATACAAAAGTGAAATAAAAAGAACACAGTTGTTAAATACCATATAATTCCTCACGGGAGGTATAAATGAGGTCCAGAATGTATGATAGGTATTGTGAAATGTAACTAAACTGTGCGGAGGGTCGGAGTCTGCTGGCCAGCGTGAGGACCTGAGCTGCGGAGCCCGTATGAAAGAATGGCCGTCGTTCAGAAAGCAAACCGAGCAAACGCTGGCAAAGCTGTGCTGAAAAAGAAACCCTTCGGTGATGGCGGCAGTGTAAACTGGTACAGCCATTTAGAAAGTCAGCTAGCTTTCTGCTAGATACTTCCCCAAAAGTGCTGAAGACATCATACTCGAACGATACCTGCATAGCAATGTTTATAGCAGCACATCCCGTAATAGCAAAATCCTGGGGGCAGCCTGTGTACCCATCAATAGAAGACTCGATGAAGAAAATGTGGTATCTATGTATAGTGGAATACTAGATTTGAGGTAGTGTTGAATGAAATAAACCAGGCTCACAAGCTTAAATACTGTGCGGTATGTCTCATTTGGAAGTGGCAAAGTACAAACAATCAAAACGATGTGGCCCAGCCAGAAAGGGACAGGGAAGGATTTCTTGCAATAGGGAAATGGTCCAAGGGAGCAAAGATGAGGCATGAGGAGGAGGGACGGAGGAATAAGAGGAATAAAGATAAACTATGTCCAGGAACCTAATAACCTCGACTAATGTAAATTGTAGGCCATAACATAAGGTGAGACAAATAATATCAATAAGGATGAAAAGGGGGCTGGGGGACTGATAGAGATGTAGGCAGGAGAAGAAAAGGGAGGGAAGAGGATTAAAAAAACAAACTAATAAATTCATGGAAACGCTCTCAGTGTGACTGGAAATTGCACGAATTGCAAATGTGTATTAATAAAAAAGAAATTAATTACTTTAAAATAAAAGAACTGGTTTAGCCAGGTGTGGTGGCTCTAATCACAACAGTTTGGGAGGCTGAGGGAGGAAGATCACAAGTTCAAGGCCAGCGAGGTAATTCAATGACTTAGTAAGACCCTTCTCAAAAGTAATAACATGTAACAGGGCAGGCATATAGCTTAGTGAAAGGCCTTGGAGTCAATCCTTAGTGTCACCAAATACATACATACACACATACATATACATATACATACACACATACATATACATATACATATACATATATGTATGTATGTATGTATGTATGTCTGCCCTGGGGTGTGGGTAACCAACAGCTGGCAACTGTTCGTGTTCTCAGATCCTTTTGAGATGAGTACACACTTTTCTCACGGTGGCCCCAGCCAGTGACTAATGGTATAAAACTTCCATAAAGTGAAGTCTAAAAACTAAAATAGGCAAAAGAAAAATTCAAAGAGCAAAACTGCCGGGACAGTCACCTTTGTATTTTATCCCACTGCAGCATGATTTTCCACCTACAAGAGAGAAACAACATGACAAACTAGGACTGTGAGCAAGAAAGTAAAATCCAAAGGTTTTAAAATGGTTCTTTTCAAACCATAGTACAACTAAAAGCATTTTTTGATTCCACAAAAAATTCTACTTTAATTACATTAATTACTAGGTGACATAATTTTGAGGAAGACCTTTATCTTCCTAAAGCATTCTGACAGAAAAACGTTTTGCAGATGGCAATTTTAGTCTGTCAGGTATTCATGGTGACTTTTAACTCAAACTGGCAAATCTGAGTGCCTGCTACTGGCTTACAAAAGACCCCGCACCGCAGCGCCTCCTGGTGTCCCTGTAGGGAAATGAGGGTCTCGCGTGTTGGATTAGGAGCCTGTGATAACCGACTGACTCTTGTTCTTGGTCTTCAAAAAACCTGAATCACTTCGGGGAAACAAGAAAAGTGAAATTTGGTGCTTATTATTTTTTAAAAGATTACAGATTACATCTCATCCATTTCTTTTCCAAGTTTCCTTTAGCAAAAACTAATAAAGATTTGAAGTTTAAAAAAATAATGGCAGGTAAACTGGAGTTGTGTGGACTAAAAGAACTTTTGCGTTTGGAGTCCAGATACCATGTTTTCCTAGAATTGCCACGGACTGCTTCTGTGTCTGAAATGTGTTTCCTCCTGTCTCCACACGTCTCAGATGACCCTGGCGGTCAGACTCGTAAAAATACAAAAACAACTGTTTTCACAGAGACCAACCCTTGCCACTTAATTAAACTATTAGATTTTTCTTTTCTTCTTTAAATGATTCTATTTGTTCCTGAATTCTCATAGTAATACTTATTTTCCTTCCACTCAAAAGATTCAAATTTGAAAAGGAAATGAAAGAACTACACAGTTTTCTCAGTATTATAAAGATGCATAATATCCATGAAAAAATTTCCCCCTCCTGTGATCCTAGCAATAATGTTCGTGGACTATCCATAATCATCAGTCAACTATGGGGTTATGTTCTATTTTTAATGTTCAATAAGTAACATTCAAAAGTGGAAATACTGACTTCTCTTGGTAGCAGCTTAAGAAGAGAATGAATATTTTCGTGCCATGTACTCACCTAAGAACTGTGACCCTTCCGCTCAGCAGCCATGACTTTGGGCGAAATGGCCAACATTTGTGAAGAGTGCATCGAGTTGCTACATCTGTAGACCGCTGGCTACTTGTAACTATTTGTATTCTAGGGTGTTAAGTCTGGAAAGTGCGCGTCCCAGATTCCTTTGCCCGCTGGATTCCAGTTACGGTTTCTAATTGGAGTCACTGGCTGGTGACAGGGAGGTTTCTGCATGCTGTCAACACTTCCTAGTTGCAGATGACAGCTCCAGCTTCCAGCTTCTCTCAACACTCCCAGCACCGGCAGCTCTAAGCTCCATCAGAAATATAAGCTACATCCTCCGAGGCCGGATTTCTGCGAGGCAGCAAGGGCTCCGGAAGGACCAGCGTCAGCGCCACTGTCACTGCACAGCCCTGCTGTGTACCTCTCGCTGGGATCCCAGAACCCCCCGAGATCCGCTCACCCACCAGCACCGAGGTGTGGTGCAAACACCTGCTGTTTAACTCTGTAAGTTCTAATAACTCTGTCTGTCTTCAGCTCACTCCTCCAGTCCTGACACTTCCTCACCAAGCCACATGTTTTTGATCCACTGAGCTGCTTATGCCCAAATAGTGCATTTGACAGTCAACCATGTCCAGGGTATTTATAAAGATAGATTTCTTTTAAAAAATATATTAATAAGAGATTACTCAAGAACTCTAACTACAACTGCAAGAACATTTTGAAGTCTGTATTCTCCTATACTTTTGTCATGAATATTTTTATACCAAAAAGTTTCTCAGTAGATAAGTTGCAATTTGATCAACGAACTGATTTCCAAAAATAAAATTTTACCCGTTCCTCAAAATGCTAAATCTTGACCCTTTCATTTTCATCCCATTTTTCCCTCTGGAGTGAGAACAAAGAAACAGTAGGACAAATTGTGTTATTTTAACAATTTAATATTCCCTAAAGGATCCCTTACAAGTTTTCAAACTCCTTCTAAGATACTTATGAGAATTCTGCCTTTGTTCATATTTGAACACTCGTTGTGACAGGACATTGTCACTAATGAGGCACAGTATACCAGACAAACACAATTTCTCTCTCTAGGAAATTAAAAGAATATAATATATTTCTAGTATTTCTTGGCAGATCCAATAATGAAGGAGTGGAAGAAGTCCCATAAAGTCCAGAGACCTGCTGTTAGTTGGCATAGCTTTCTGGAGAAGAAGTCATTTTCTGAAGTCTCTAAATCCTAAGGCAAAGGAAGCATCTGGTTCTCCATTGGCTTCCAGGTCCCATACATCTCTGGGTCAAACTGTAGAACACTCAACAGTATTGTTATTACTTTTGATCACCTTATATAAAGAGAGGGTGTGGGTGAAGAAGAAATGAACTTTTCCCAATTCCCATACTACATATATTCGGATACTTCCCAAGCATTAACCTTATTCCTCACCCAGAAGTTTCAGGGGAACTGTACTATATGGCTGTTTGAATGTTTAAGGGACATATTCATCTTTTTCTTCTTTCTGTTGCTTTCTACTTTCTGAGGGTTTGGAGGAAGGACCCCGCATAAAGACAGAAGTCCCGAAAGCTTCCATGTTTGACTGGAAGCAATTTTGGGTATGCAAGTTCTGCAGAGTTCAGTGGTTCTCTTGTCCTTACCATGCATCCTGGTTGCCTCAGTGCGTGTAAGATGAAGGCCTGATGTGGGCAATACACCAGGGTCTAATTGTCACCAGGAAACCAGGCGAAGCTTGCAAGCTAAGTGCAATCTCATTTGCTTCCATACAGCTAAATTTGGCTAAGAGAGAAATGGTTTTCAAACAGAAAATCAAAGAGCTGTTTTCACAAAACACACAGCAAGGCTCTTAGCACAAGAAGTAATGTTCTAGTTCAAGTTCAAAGTGAAGCTCGGGGGAAGAAAAAGACAACCAGCTCAGACAGACTCTAGTAGGGCTAAGATACAGTGAGGACTGAGAGACACACCACTGCTTTGTACCTTACATTTTTGTCATTTTACCAATTGAAGGTGATGACACTTTCGGCTCTTTCTAAAGACCACATCCACAAATACCCACCGAGGCCACATGACCAACCCCAGTGGAAACCCACAGGTCTTGGATGAAGATCATGGAACAAGACAGCATGGTCCAACTACACATGAGATGGCTTCCAAATGTGTATCTACAAACTGATGGAAATGGGCATTTTCAGATTCACATAACATATATTTAATGTCACATAAGTATCATATATTAAACTTCAGGTGCATCGAAAGTTACCAATTTTTCTAAATTTCAGAAACACTTTTAATTTAATTCATTGCCCTGAGGTGTCAAGTTAAAATGGCTTTATTTCAGTCTTATCTGTGTTTTTCCAGTGTCGCCAAACTAAGACTCTATTTTCCCTTCCAGTGACTTAAAGCCAAGCATCTTAGATGTTCAATCCATTACTTGGAATTTTTTCTTTTACCATAGACTTTCAGGTAGCATTGTTTCTAAAATTAAAAAGAAACTATGGATAGACGTGTAGCTTAGCAAGGAGTACTTGACTAGGATGCACTGGGTACTGGATTCAATCCCAAAGTGACATGCATGCATGTACACACACACACACACACACACACACACACACACACACACACACACACACGTTTCCTATGTCACAATAAGTCCAAGCACAAGCAGTTTCCACTTCTGTAATTAATAAAAAAAAATCCATCAATTTAGGAAGCAGTCCAAGGAAACATTTTAGGTCTCCTGGGTCTTTAGACCTTAATAGCTTGCACATTTGCACCACTGGGACTGGGCTACTTTCTATGCACTTTTCTGGTAAAATCTAAACTTCTATCACTCTCATGTTAACAGGACATGTTGCCAAGAGATGAGGAATTACAACAAAAGCTCTAAAGTTCATAACTTATTTCCCAAAAAGAGTTATCCACAGATAGAAGCAATAAATTCAAGAAATGTATTTTATAGCACGGTGATGAAACATAATCAAATATTGCTTCAACTTTAAGATTCTCCCTCCTACCACTTGCTCTTTGCATTTGTAGCATTTTTCATATTTATTTGCTCAATTTAGAGTCATCAACAGGAGAAATTATTCTTTTAAGAGCTATTTCTTGTTTCTCACACTGAAAAATGTTAATGATTGCATTCAATCAGCTACAAAGGTGAAAAGAGTTTTGAGGGTTACAGAAAGTTCTTGTCTTCAAATCTTTAGCTGCTCAGTGTTAACAGGTTTTTATTTCAACACAGTCAAGCCTCTCACTTCAGTCTCCTAAAAACCCTTCTTGGCTCAGCCCTGCACCAGCAGCTCACCCAGTGAATGACCAGCCCTGTGCTTCATCTCAAGGACAGCACTTCAGGGATGGTCTCCTCTGAATGTGTGCACTCTCAAAGTCCGCGTGTCCACTTCTAAAATCCTCCCTCTCTGAATTATAAGAGAATGGAGATGTTTAAACTGCAGATGAAGAAAAGAACTCAACTGTGAATGTGTTGCTATATTCCTGGTCATTGCCATAGCCGTGGACAACATCTCATGTTTATTTCCTTTCAAGATCCTACTCAGAATCTCACATTTCCAGACAAGTAAGAAAACTGAAGTCATTTTTAAGTAACTTAATCTCAGTTTCCAACTGTTTGTTAAATATAACCAGCCTTATGTGCTTACCTTGAAGTTCTGCCAGTGACAAGCACTGTAGAAATATACACATAGAAAGTAAAGTTAAATAGAGTTAGTACTTTTTTACCCAGAATTGGAGAAGGAAGTTTAGGAAACTACAATACCTTTTCAAAGAAGACACCGAGATTTAAATATGAATATACTACTGATTTATCAGATTACTCATTATTAATTTATAAAAGAAAAAGTATATTGTCGTAATTTGTATCTGCCCTCCCCTTTACCCAAAGTTCCAGCTTCCTTCACTTGATTTATGGACCTTTATTCTAGTACTACCCAAAGCTAACGGACTTTCTTTTCTTTTCTTTTTGCCACTTCTCTGGCTCTTGTCTAGTTAAAATATGTCCAGATTAAGTTTGCAGTGATTTACAGCTTGACACTTAACAACTCAAAAGCAAAAAAAAAAAAAAAAAAAAAAAAAAAAAAAAAAAAAAAAAAAAAAAACCCAAATAATTTAATTAAAAATGTGTGACAATTCTCTAAAGAAGAAAAGCTTATGAAAAATTATTTACCTCAGTAATTAGAGATATGCACATTAAAAGCACAATTAAACCTGACATTTTTTTAGAATGACTTTTATCAAAAGAAGACTGCTGCAGATGTGGCTCAGTGGTATAAGGTCTGACTAACATGTACAAGAACATCTCACTGTTAAAATATCTCCCCAGAGATTTTGTTTGACCAAAATATGTGGGCACTGTGACGTGGCCACAGGACTTAGAAAATGAGCCATCACACCCAACCTTTGTGTTAAACTCCACAAAGTCTATGTCACTATTTATTGATGACATGATATTCTACATAAAGGTCCTCCAAAACTCAGCCAAAATCCTGCTAAACTTAATCACCAGGTTCAGTGGCATAGCTGGATAGAAGGTCAACATGCAAAAATCAATAGCCTTCCTATACACAAACAACTGACTCACTGACAGAGAAATTGGGAAAATACTGACTCCCAAACTAACATCCCAAAAGTGAATTATCTGGGAATCAATCTAACAAACAAGGTGAAAGACATCTACTCTGAAAACTACAGTACTTTGCAAAAGGAAATCAAAGAGGGTATCTGAAAATGGAAAGATATTCCTTGTTCCTGGGTAGGAAGAACCAATACTGTCAAAATGGCCATACTCCCACAACTTCCATATAGATGTAATACGATCCTGATTGAAATCCCAACAGTATATCTCACAGATCTTGTGAAAGCAATCCAAAAATTCATTGGGAGCCAGAACAGACCTAGAAGAGAAGAAGCAATGCTAGGTAACAAAAATATGGCAGGGGTTATCATAATCCATTCACTTGCTGAAAGCCCACATCTGTACGCTTTAGAATTTGGGGGGACATTTAGGCTCACTTATAATTCCTAGGTGTGCTCGAAGGGATCGTTTAGTCTTTTCAAGCAGGCTATTGGCCTCGTGCTGTATCTTTCCCCGCGGATGAGACTTTCAAGGTCTGTGGTCATGTGTGGGGCCTCTGAATGCCTTCCGTTTGCTTCTGTTTCTTAGCTAATGAGATCTCCAGGACTAAGGATATTGTTCATAGTAGAACAAAGGGACCATGGCCTGCAGAGGTAAAGAAGGAATTCTTGACTGTGCATTTTAGTTTCTTTAAAAATCTACCTTTCTGTTTAAAATTCAAGTATACTTCTTTATCTACTAATACCTTAGGTTAATTTCTGTGTTCTGGGTTTATCTTGGTAGTCAAAAGGGTCTTCTGTAAAACTGTTATAGATAGTGAAATGAGACAAAAATTAACATACAGTTAGAGAGTTAGAGACTAAATCGTTGAGGAAGTCAGCACAAAAAATAGACATCAGAACCATGGTCAGAGGAGCATTTGAAGAAAGTCAGGGCTTAAGATGACAATGGCATGGCCGGGCCCACACAACTCCCCAGACCTTTCCAGACTCCTCAGGACCTGTCCATCCTGGAGACATCGCTGCCCCGAGGGCAGGCACTATCTGCTCTGTCCACTAAAACTACTTAATCTTAATTCTATAGAATACTTTGAGAAAATATTTAAGTTTGGGAAAATTTAGACTTCAAGAGAACTTTTGGATATCTAAAGTAGTACACAGAATATGTAAAATTCTACTTGCTTTTTTTCGATTCTATTCATCTTAAAATTAGTTTTACAAAATGCTGTATTGTAATTCAATATCACTGCCTAATGTATCTGAGAAATGTCTGGTGGTTATTAGGTAATTTTCATGACTCACATCTCCTGTTATTGTTTGATGTCGGCTCTTATTAATGCAAAAACAAAACAAGACCTTCTTCAAAAACCACTGAGACTTAGGGTTTTTATTTTGAAGATGGGGAAAGCAAAGTAAGGCTCGCTAAAAGGTCTGTCAGACTGCGCGGGAGAGTCTCTTATCTAACAAGGTAAGTAATTCTTTTGTATCAAGTCCTATTACCCTGGAAAAAACCCAACCTCTATCAGGCTGTAATTGATGTTCATTTTATCTTGAGCCAACTAAAGTGGAAATT
This sequence comes from Petromus typicus, assembly GCA_004026965.1. Lineage (NCBI taxonomy): Eukaryota > Metazoa > Chordata > Mammalia > Rodentia > Petromuridae > Petromus > Petromus typicus. The sequence continues at coordinate 35,641 of PVIR01009797.1, read as the reverse complement.
AATGGAATCCAACCATAAAATCCATGTGAAAGATGAAGAAATAAGCAGCCCCGATCAATCGAGAAATAAATAAGATTGATTAGTTCTTTATGTGCCCAGCTGAATATGCCATTTAAACACAAGGGCCAAGCTCTACCTCATGCCTACTGTCTTCAAGTGGCTGCGTGTGGACAAAAAAGCTACAGGCAGAATCTACTTTCAAGTACACAATCTAGGATCACAAGCAGGCCATAATGGCACCAAATTTCTCTTTATACAAGAAGAAAGTTTTATATTGACAGCAAATGAACAGTGATGTGAGAGGCTGAAAATGAAAATACACCGTGCAGACAAACACATCAACACCACACAGAGACATATGCTGAAAGCGCTTGTGTCGTACTGCGCCAGTCCCGGGCCTCCATGGGACAGCAATGGTAGCTATCTCCACCACCCATCTGTGCCAATCGCATGACTCCCATCCCCTCACTTCAGCACCTCTGACTCAGAGGACAGAAACCTGTTCCTGAGGACGTTTTCAGGCCTCCAAGAGCTACTGATGTTCCAGATGGTGCGTGGTAATCCCTGGACCACCACCAACCAAGCTCAGATGATCTCCACGCACAAGTCAGAGAAGAACACGCACAAAATTTACCACATAGTTGGTATTTGTGCCTAGAGCAGTGCTTCTCACGTATTATGTACACTAGAAAAGGACATGGCTCAGGGCAGAGTGTAGAGAACAGTATGTAGTTACCAAAGTCCATGGCTGGCTACATGCACATTACTTTGCACTCATGTTACAAAAGCAGATATTTAAGAGGTGAACATACAGCCCTGGAGCTTTGTTGGATGAGGAGATGTTCTTTACTGGGGAGGCCAACCAAAGTTTTGTTGTCCGAAGATAAAAGCTGAACTTAGGGAGGAAAATTTATAGAAAAGCTATTCTGTATTCTTCTAAAGAAAGACAACAAGAAAACTCCACATTTATCATTCTATACACTTCTTAGACACTGCAAAATTATATGCAATGAAATTACTCCTCAATATTGGTTTTAGAATATAAAATAATTACTATTAGAACATGTTTAAAAAGTTTAACATTTTAGTGTTGTGAAATTTGTCCCCTAGGTAAAGTAACAAAATGTAGTCTCACACAGGCTGATCATTTGAGAGGATAGTATTTATTAAATTTCATCATTTATGATCACTTAATAACCAAATTAACTGACATAAATTTTGATATTTAAAACAGAATATACTGATTTTTCAACTATTTTACTTACATGCACTTTTTAAATCTCATGCAGTGCTCATAATTAGGAAATACTGTACATTAACCCTCTCATATGCATATCAAGAACCAAGTTTAAGGGGTAAAAAAATGTCAACATCAATTCACTCTCCAAAAACTGCTCACAGATATGTTAGCTACTATTTCTTCTAACTATATATTTATGATACATTCTTCTGTAAAATGTGTAACTGTAGTCACATAACGATACTTATTATGAAGCAACAATATCATTTCAGGAAAAGATGACAACAAATGGAACCAAAAACTGGAGAGAGAGACCAGAGGGCACAGAAGTCATTTGATAACACCACACACACACTTGTGTGCTGCCCTTTCCATTCCGAAAGAACACGTAGAGTCTTCTTAGCAGACAGTTGCTGGGAGTGCACGAAAAGCTGGCTTCCACGTCGTGCGTGGTGAGAGCACACTGATGCTGTGATGGAAGAACAGCTGTGGTCATTATCTTTTAGGTCTGTCTATATCATCTATAGCTGCGAGAAGCTTTTGTCTGGCTTTCTTATTGATGTGGGATCCCAGGCAAACGTTTACCAGATTGGTCAACTGCTTCGTTGAATATTCCTGCTTGAAGAAAGAAGATGCGAATTCAGTACACTGAAGAGGTGAAATGCGCCAGAAGAACAGTCAGATAGCATATGTCGGTGTCGGGGACAGTTCCAAGAATGACAACCCAGTGAAGAACAATGGAAAGTACAGTGAGGGCACAGAAGACAAACTGTTTACTGAGCTGTAAAAGCAAAGAATGAGGACAATGCAGTATGCGCTTGAAATAACAAGCTGTAGAAATCTGCTTTATTCTGGCAAAATAATATGACAAGCCTGGGCTTTTCATGTTCTAAAAGGTCACACACATCGTATGTTTCTTTCTATCATGCTGTTGTTAGTGTTATCAAATACACTGCTATTTCAAAATTTTTAAATGTTACAGATTTTTCTGGAATGCTACATTATATAAGCAACTTTCATTAAAAAGAAATCTCCCATAGGACAATAACTCTTTTAAAAAACAAAAAATAGAAACTGTAACAAGGATCAGAAAGTCATTGTTTTTGTTTGTTCGTTTGAGGGTTTTTTTTTTTTTTTGAGACAGGGTCTCACTTTGTAGTTCAGGCTGGCCCTGAGATCCCTGTGTAGCCCAGGCGAGACTCAAACTCACAGCAAACTTCCTGCTTCTGCCTCCTGAGTGCTGGGATTATGGACGTGAGCCACCACGCCCAGCACTATGATCAAACTCAGGACTTTGCACTTGCAAGGCAGGTACCAGAATCACTGGGCTAAATCCTCGGCCTAGAAAGTCACTGTTTTAAACCCTCGTATCATCAGTGATATACAGTAACTAAAGACCATCTCCACTACCCAAATCCATATGCTTCCTGAATTCTAGACAATGAGTTCCCTGAATGAGAATAAATAGATTTGCAAGAAGTTTCTGTATATTACAGTCTGGTTCTGGAGTTGGAGTAGCAAGAGGTCACAGAAGAAAAGATGGCTGACAGGCGCGAGTTCATCTAACACCTCGGCACAATGCCAGTCTGTATGTGTTCTTGGAGGGCTCCGACACCACCTGGTCACCACTCACTTAGCCAGTCACTGCTCAGCGAGGGTCCCTATCACAGGGCATTAGCCTTGTCATGTGGGGAGCTTCTCTAAAGTCCTTGCTCTTAATGGGAAACTGTCACCAAATTACAAATTTCAATCACTTATCATTCTTCTAAAACGCCGCAGAACACTGTATTCACAGGCCCGGTCTGACAGTTGGTATCATCCTTGCATCAAATAATAGACACTTGAGAGCTGTGCCCTTCCCCTTGGCTACTTTGTCCTACTTCTGCAAATCTCGTCCTCGGTGTGCGAGCGGAAGTGTTCGTGGCTTCCCTTACTCAATGGGTTCCAGAACGCTCAACAGCCCATCAGTACAGGGTTAGCATGAGCTGTAAGTGTTGATGTCTTCTCAATTCTGGTTTATTGGGAAAAATCAGTAAAATAGCATGCACATTTCTATCCTCCTCCTCCTACCTACAGTAAGCAAATTCACACAAAGCTGAACTAATGCTGAAATTCCTAGCAACGGCTCACTGCCTCTATTTAGAGTATTAGAATTTAAAAAGCTGACCCTGATAAGCTTAATGCAGGTAATTCCTTATTTCCTTACCCAAATATTACTTCCCTCTGCCCTCTGATGTTTTAGCATTTAAGTGTGAACAACAGAGTAGGTGGTGATGATTTCAACACTAAGTACTTCCATTAAACCCATCTTCATTCACATGCTGCCTACTTGACAAATGATACACTGAGGCACAAAGGCCCACCCTACCAACCATGCCTACGTGGTATATGTTAAGTTAAACGGTGATCAAAATTCAGCATCCTGAAAAACACAAAATAACATTTTTCTCTATCTGTACATTCACAAAAGAGAAAGAATCAAATCTATACTAAGGGCAAAATCTAATAGAGGATGCAAATTAAGCTTTCACTGTGTAAATAATATTATCTTCAAGTATTACTAATACAGGCAATATGATTAGAATGTTATAATTCACTATAGAAAAGAACGAGGTTTAAATTTTACATAGGCCACAGCATGAAACATGATATTTTGATATAAACCAACTTCAGTGTTTTCCTATAACATAGTGGCAGAAAAAGCAGCTAATGTTCAGACTCTGGTTGTATTTCTTAATAATTACTGTGATAGTTCAAAGGGGCTCAAAGGATGTACACAGGCAAAGGGCGCTTGATAAACCCATTCTGAAAATAGTAAACTGACCCAAGGAGCCACTGTTAGAAAAGCAAATTTCACTCTCTTGATTATTACATATCATACAACGCAAGCCCTGTACGAAGGAAAGAAATAAACAGCTACGAACTGTTTGCCAGATCTCACCCTGTGTTCTTTGATCCAGCGCTCCATGTCATTCTCAGTTAGGTAGTAGGCTTTGATATACGTTTCCACGAATTCTTTATCAGGAATAGGTCTAATATCTGTTAGTTTTTCAAGTTTCATTAAAAACTGTTGGAAATCCAATTGCATCAAGGCACGACCCTCATTACTGCACTTCTTGACGTTGGCATATCTACAATACACAATAATGAGGCAACATACGTGATAGGAAGGTCAGGGTTAGGAAAAGGAATCTCTACTACAGGAGCTCTTCTCTGAAGCACATTCTGACACACTGTCAGAAGTGGAAAAAGAGCATATGAGATGCAGAAGGAGTGGACTAAGTTCATGCCCTGTCATTTGGATTTTTTTTTTTTAAAGAAGCTATTTTTCCATCCGCCTTTAGGTTCTTCATTTGTAAACCAAAGAAATCAACCAATTTCAAGGTTCTTCTTTGCTACCCTGACTATTTTCTGTGCACTCAATTAACATAACTGTCTGCAGGAAGGTTAAAGTGGTGTTTCACCTCCAAGTTATTTATAAAACTAAACTCTGAATACTCTAAAGTAATCCTAGTTTTATAAAACTATTTTGCAATTATTCCATGCAAAGAAGACCAGTGAAATAATGAATGCTTTACTCATTTTCTATGATAAGACAATTTGTATAGACATTCTGATACCCACTATTTTACTGTGCATTTTAAAGTGGACTCATAATAAGCATGAATATATTAACCATAACTGTGTAACATTTTATTACTTTTATGTCATTCCTTCAATCAATAATACAGACAGTGGAAAATTCAACTTTCAGGAAATGAGGCATTTCACCCAAGGAAATCTGTAAGGAAACCTATCTCATAATATTTAAAGTAACCAGCATTTTTTTGAATTTGCAATAGTGTTATATATTAATATCTAACACATATTACTCACTTTTCTACTTTATTAAACAAATTTACTGAAAAATACTTTTAGTCATGATTGTGGACACAGACATTTTCTTATAGCACTGTTGGCCTCAATACAGAATGCCAAAATAGTTGTCAGTTCAATACGAGCACCTCCCCACTTTCAAATACGTCCTTTTCATAACAAATGAGAACTAAAGAGAAATCAGATAATGATAACATGAAAAGTCAATGGACACGCAATTCTAGCTCACTATATTGTGGTCTGGGAAGAGCTGGTTTTCAGAGATATCGTAAATGCATTACTGGTGCTTTTTTTTTTTTTTGCAGTACTGGGCATTTAACTCAGGACCTTGTGCTTGCCAGGCAGGTGCAGTACCACTGAGCCATATCCCCAGCCCAAAGCTTACTTTTTTTCTAGATGTTGTGAGCAGAGTAATTGGAAGAATTACTACTGGCAGCTCTGGATGATCCCAGCAGAGCGGAGACTGACAGTATACACTGACGGGTGATAGCAGTGTCACCAGGGTGACGAGGACTGACTTTGCCATCGGAAAGTCAAGAGCTGACGTGGCTTCCCTGACTATCAAAAGTGAACTTGGATGAGTTAATATCTTGAAGCCCTGCCTTCCTGATAGGTGGAGTAACAGTACCTATCAAACAGGGGAAGGTGGGATTCAATGACATAACCTTAGTGACGGAATGTCTGGTTCAGTAAATGACATCAACAGATAGGAGGGACCAACAGATGGGAGGAAAGAAGGATCTTCGCAGAAACTCAAATATACACAGCTATTAATAGTTTAATTTTCACAAAATCAATAGCTTTTGATTCCATACTTATTGTAGCTCTATGTTACCAACAAGAAAATAAAGCACAGAGAGGCACAATGAGCTGTATAGCTGGGTCTAATAATCAGTTTCCAAACTTGTTTATAATTAGCATCCATCAGTGAAAGTATATACTGTCATGCATATATTATATTTTATCATTTAAGAAACAGATAACGCTTTCATGAAAAACTTACCCTTCCACGATAGTTCTATTAGCCAACCGTATACAGTGTTCCCAAAGTATATTAGACACAGGCAAGGGTATCCGAACTCTCTTAGAAACTTCATTTAACCTCCTGTTAAACTGCTCAAATTCCTAAGGAGACAAGAGTTGTGGTACACATGAGTGCTGTTTTAATGAGACAATGCTTTACCACAAAAACAGTACAAACAAAAGAATAGGAAAGACAAAGACAGGGAGAGAGAGAGAGGGATTGTAGGAAGAAAGGAGAGGGGGGAGAGAAAAGGAGAAATCCAGAAAGACCCGGAATCGACAAAATAAGATCACTACTGATTTGACCACTGAGAGTGATCAATGCCAAAGATCATTTGGACTTAAGGTAAGTTTTTTTTTTTTTTTAATAAATGGATTATGTACTAATACAGACTACACCTACCTTTCAAAAGAAATGTGTCATTAACTAGTTAAACAAAATCCAAATGTTTCTACATCTTAATATTCTCTGGTTGTGTGACTATAATAGTTAAATTGGGGTTAAAAAGTATTTTTCAGAAGGCTAATTTAAAAAAATATTACAATAAACTTTCAACTGAAAGTTAACTACTTGTAATTTGAGGCTCTTCTCCTTCAGGAACAATCTGATAAGTAATTCTTTTCTAAACATTTTTAGAATATAAATAAATTGGTATGTACCAAATAATTTAAAAGCCATGTCGTAGGTGCGAATTTTAATACAAAGGAAAAAAAATACATTATTTTCTAATATTTACAGAAAATATAAACTTTTTAAATTAAATTTTATAAGTGACTATACTAGTTTAAAAAAAAAAAACAAACTAATTTGACAACCCAAGAAATTATGTAAAGGCAGCGGAGGGTGTACACTTCAATCAACAGTCTAATCTAAATATGCTCATTTACAAATGTAAATGCCATTGACCTTTCCTTGGCAATATATAGTAAGTTAAAAGGCTTAAGATGATGTTTTGATTTATTTTCTTGAAGACAGAGGCAATGCAATGTTTAACAAGCTGGGATAGGCATGTGTTCAAATATTCTAATGAGACACAGGAGAAAGGAGTTGGTCCGACCATCCCTGATTAAGCGAGTACACTGTGCTCACTGTGCTACTCTGTGCTCTTTTGCTACTTCTTAAATCACAATTTTTCTTGCCGATTTATTGTTGCCACTGTTGCTTTACTTTTAAAGAAGTAAATCAATTCACTAAGCTTACCTTAGAAAATCAGTAACTGTTCTCCATTTGTTGCTTCATTTCACAGGTCTCGCAGAGCAGCAGTATTTGCTACGGTATTTATACATTTGCTACAGTAAATTGCTTTGGAGTCACAGTTGAGTGCTTTGCATTAATTTTTAAAGATAAAACTATATGCTTACTGTATAAAATGGCATTCTACTCATTGCTAAATTCAATATTCAAGAATACTGACTGTTATATGAATAATAAAACTATTTCATTTTACTTAAACAAATTTGAATATAATAAAAGCAGGTGCCTTCTACTTCATTTAAACTTGTAGAAGTAATAGTAAGAACAAGTGATCACAGGTAATTAACCTTTAGGCTTATAGACCAAACTGAGTTCAGGTTAATAACATGAGTAACACTGATTCTTCCTCATAATGATCATGCTTCTTGGAATTAAAAATAACTGAAGCAACTATCCTTCTTTTAACTTGTACATTCATGGAGTACAGAAGCCTTTCTTACACCCTATGAGGACCACCGTTGGCATCTGCTATGCACTAAACACTGTGCCCCACCTCCATTTCTATGCTGAAACCCCATCTCCTAGGGGGCAGGAGGATCTTTTAAAAAATAATCAGATTCTAAGAGCAACGTCCTCATGAATTAGATTGTTGGGTTTTTTTTAGGCCTCCACGCTACCTTTCCCTTTCCTTATGTGAAAGTACAAGGCAGTGGCGTCTAGGAGAAATTGGACTCTAGACAGCAAATTGGACCAGACTTCCATCTAGGACTTACTAGTCTCCAGAACTGTGAAAAATAACAATCTGTTGTTTATAAACTACCCAGTCTATTATATTTTGGTAAAGCAGCTTAAGTAGACTGAGACATCAAGTCATTTGAAAAAAAAAAAAAAAAAGTCAACTTTTGACAAACTGACAAAGGGGGGTTATCATTACTTACATTATAAATTAAAATCTGCAATAGAAATCTCCTGGATATTCTGGAAAACAAAGCTTTTCCTTTATTGTCTCAAGACCAATGATCTCTGCGTTCCAAGACAGCACGTGATGAGTCCCCTCATCACATGCTCTCCACGGGAACTCCTTTGCTTACCAAGTCCCCTCAGTCAAGGGACAGCCTCATTGTCCTTTAGAAGGGAGTAGTACCTTAAGTTGCTGGCAGTGGGGAGAAAAGACCAACAGCACTGCATTTTCATCTACATTTTATCATTCCTCAGGTATCCCTGGCTACTGTGTATCCCCTTGAACTAAGGAGGTTAAAAATGATCGTGTGAGACAAAAGCTAGGAGCTTAAGAGGGGCCAATTTCTTTTCACTGACAAAAATGGAAAACAAAATTCTGCTGCAAGATGCTTTCATCTTCTCAGATGCTCTTTGGTCACCTCACCTACGCACCTCTCATTTCCTTATTCACTTCAGGCCTCCTATGCACCCATTTTATCTGAGTCCCTCTGTGTCCAGAGCAAATAGGTGGTATTGCTTTCAGCCGAATCCTGTCAACCCCTCCGCTCTTCAGCTGGTTTGTTTTTCACAGCATTATGCATCACTTGGTATCATATGTCCAATCTGTTTACTCCTATTTTTCCATTAGCATGTACATTCCTGGAAGCATGCAGGTTCATTAATTTACAATGACATGGCCGGTACTACTGTCATCAGGTGAGCTCTAAGTAGCTACTTATACATAAGTGAAAAAAATAAAGTAGAGTTCTTTCTAGGAAATGTACAAAGGCAGATCGCTGAATGCAAAGAGCTATTTTCATGACATAGGGCAAAAATAATGTGATTTCTAGAAAAAAATAACCTAGAATGATCAAGGGCATAATCTCTTGCGAATGAAAACACATACTAAACTACAGAAATACCTTCCAATTAAACACAGATCCTTTTCCCATGAGAATTGCACCTACTGGGATTACACAGTATGAATGTCCACCATGACACGCGGCGATCATGTTTCCTACTAACTCAACGTGGGGCCTCTGTGGGCAACAACAAAATGCCTATGAAGTAGTCTTCAATCTAAACAAGAACACAAACTTCAGAAGTAAGCCTAGTCCACTTTGGAGGCTTAAATACCATTGTGGAAAAGCAGCCATGCCTGTAATCTCACGATTTCTGTCTCTGCAGCACAAGAACATTTCTCTAGTACAGTGGCCCTCCGTAAGCACTTGCCTTTAACAACGCATCGACATATATGTTGTGCTGGGACATAATCTCCTTTACATCCCACTTCACGTTGGCCATCAGGAGCAGCATCTGTTCATAATCGATGGCTTTACCAGCTACAATCCAATAAATTGGTTTCCGTAGTTCACTGGCAGTAGAGACTGTCTGAAATAAATTTCACAGAAGTGAAAATTATTATTTTCTCAAAGTGTCAAATTTAGCAAGAACATTTCATCCTATTTGTAGTATATACCATACCTGAGAATAAGATAAACATTTGGAAATTATGAAAACATTTTAATGTGAGGCCAAAAACCTTATTCAAAACACAATTATGAGACATTCAATAAACTCAAGGTCACTAATATCAAAATTACAGAAGAAGTCAAGATATTCATGAAGACTATTAATGCTCAAACTCCACTTCCCTGCATTTCTACTCCTAGGATCCTACCTCAGAATTTTAGCATGTGCCACCTGCAATATATATGTATCTGCCTGCAAAATGGCTTCGCTGGCCCATTCCATTTAATTCACTCTTCAGGCTGTCCCTGGGGAACCCCTTCACAAACAACACACTGGCTGTCCCAAGCCTCCAGCCTGTGCCTCTGCGCTAAGCCAACTTCAGGATGGCAGCACTTAATAAGATGGGCTCCCACATGTCATTCCAGCCATCTCTGTCTTCCTGTTCTAGTCAGCTGAGCTGTCCCCAGGTGCTGACTCACACCATGGTCTTTTCCACCTTCTGCTTGCGACACGCCACTGCCTTGGTTTAGGGTACATCCCTGATACCTCTCCCTGGCTGCTACAGGTTAGACACTGCACCCTCCGGAGAGTCTCACGGCAGCCTCGTCCTGGGCATAGCTCTCCCCTCTTCAGGACAGGCCGAATATGCTCCACAGTTCTTTCCCTCCTTATAGCACTCATCGTACCTGTCCATAAAATCTGTACTGGCTCTCCCACTCAACCAGAAGTTACATGAGGCGCTCAGTACGGATTTGTTTTAAATACAGGGATCCATGAGTGAGTAGAAGAAATTCTACCCAGCTGTCCTAGGGTTTGGAGACTCAACTTTTAGTAAACACAACAAACCAAAGTCACTGGTGACAGTTCTGTCTTGCTGCCAGCTGAAATGACACAGCAGGAGAGTGCCTCTGACCTGGGAGTAGAACTGCTGCAGAAAGGGCTTCTTCACTGCAGGCATTACGGCGTCCAGATGTGGCTGCAGAAACTCAAACTGCTCCGCCAAGAACACCCTAAGGCGAGTGAAAAACCACCACGTAAACAAATTACAGGATCTGGAGCCAATTATGCTTTCGTATCAGTAATCTTTTAAGATCTCTATGGAAAACTTTAACAATTAAAATTACTTCTCTGTTAGTACAGTTTGAACTTAACAGGGTCACTGACAGTGTATACAATAATTAATGAATGGAAGTTAAGGTAAAAAAGGGGATAATAAGGTTATCACAACACTTTGTATGTAAGATACAGCATAGATAACATATAAGATTGAAAAAAAGGAATACAGGAGTTCTGAAGGACTTACTGTCAAAATCTTTTTCCCTCATACACAACAGACTTTTGAGTTCAGATTCAGCATGTGAAATTTTTCATAAGTTGTCCATTCATAACATGCCCAGGGCACAAAGGTGAACTTCAGGGCCCCGAACGGCAGAAGGGAGCCACTTGCCTGGTGAGGGGACCAGGACTAGCGCTGAGGCACAGCTCACCTCCACTGCGGTTACACACACTGAAATCCTTAATGTTGTATTGGCCATTTTATAGGAGAAGTTACATGTTTTAAGTGAATTAACAAATTTGAGAATTTGTAAAGATGAGTTACATTTAAGACTAAACCAACAGTGTTGCTATGGTTTCTCCATAATCTTCAGTCAAGAAGGAAATAAAAAATATATGAGATTACATATATATGTTATGTATATTATATATCATGGCATATTACATAAATATATATTATACATCTCATAATATATTATTATATATGATTTTACATTTATGAGATATATACGTGTGTGTGTGTGTCTGTGTGTGTGTCTGTATCTTACATATATAAGACTTCTTATAGCTTTAACTCCAGCAAGGATCATGTTACTAAAGATCGACACAAGATTTTCTTCATTTACATAACTGAAAACCAACAATGCAGTTTTGAAAATCAACTTATAATCTATGTTAGCATATACTCAGAAATATGTGATATTTAAAGGTGGTGGCTTTTCTTAAATATTTAAGGCCAAAGCCACTGCTTCTAACAACTTACAAAGATTCTGTGGCTATCACTCTCTCTGCCAACCCGTACAATGTGTCCCCAGATGTCAGAACCACTAGATGGCTGAGGTGAGGGCTGGGTACCTTCTCCTTTCTCTCTTCTGCTGCTGTGAGTGTGGCAGTAGGATCAGCTGAAACTTCCTGAAAACACAATGCACATGTATGTGCAACAGCTAAAACAGCTAACAGTAAGAGACTACAGTAATAACAGAAATCAACAGTAAAAACCATCAGAACAACAATAAAACGCAGAAGAAAAGTTTTGGCAAAACTGGAACTATAATTAAAATTCTCACAAATATACATTAATTACAACTACTTTCAGTTCTTTTTTCCTCAATTTCGTATTTTATAACTATTTGAACTTTTTGGTTTTTATTTTGGTACCAAGGAACAAACTCAAGACCTACAGCTTGCAAGGCAGGTGCCAGAATTACTAAGCTAAATCCCTAGCTGAACTCTCTTTTTTATATTAAGTAAAAATAATTCTACACATCACATAACACTATATGCAACATCACTGCATGCACAAACTCTATGCATTACATTTTTAAAAGAGAAATTCTAGAAGATTCACAAGATGAAAAAATTTGTAGAACATATACATATATATATGTGTGTGTGTATATATATATATTTATATTACTCATCCAATCCTTTAGCGAAAGTTTTGAATGTTGAAATTATGGAACAGTAGAGATACAAGAGATGTTACAACACTTTTTACCACTCTTTGTATTTATGAACTATCTTAAGTACGGGAAACATTAAACAATTATCTCTACTATGAATTTTCAGAGAAAGTATGAATGAACACAGATAGCACAATTAGATGTTTAAATGCAAATGTAAGTAAATGCTTTAAATGACACTCAAAGGAAATCTTAGCATAAAAATTGGATGTAAATTAATCTAAAAGTATCCCCAAAATGTCAATCTACATTACTGTTGAAGCAATTATATAATCACGAGTCTCCAACATTTTTTTGCATGAATAAGAGTCAGCAAATGTGTAAGACTCTTGTAAAAATATTTCTATTTTTACAAATTTAGCAAAATGGAAATAAAAATGGCAGATCTTTTCAAAATACAAATTGCTTTGCTCCTCAATTCTTTTTATTCCTGATCTCCTACCTATGACGATTCTCTTTCATCTTTCATTAATTCAGCAGCATTTAAAAGTTATTTGGGGAATGACTGCCTTCTCTAAGAAGAACCAGGATGATGGATCTATGCCAATTAATCAATGTTGCCTCTCCATTATTTATTTTCCTGTACTAAAAAGGAGATAACTATCTCCAAAAAGAAGAGAATTCACAAAATTAGATAGTTTGGTATCTGCTGGTTGCCTGTGCTATTTAATTCTGATGGTTGGTTATTCAATGACTATCCAAGTGAGAAACCTTGAAGTCATTCACATTTCTCTTTTTCCCTTATTCTCCCACCCCAAACTGTGACTACAGAGATACTTTTCTTCTTTATTCCTTCCTAAAGACTAGTTAATCAGAACCCAGAACCTTTAGCAGTCTGAGGTGGACTATTCTAAATAAATATTTATATAATAGAGACAGATGCTTAGATACATATAGACAGACAGATAAAATACCTGAATAAGTTCTTATTCTTTGCTTTTGATACATCCCATAGGTTTTTCTAAGTGAAAAGAACAAAGCTGGAGGTGACACACAACCTAACTTCAAAATAAGTTACGTACTATGATAAACAGCACAATACTTGTAGTAGAATACACACCTAAGTAAGGCAGAATAGAGAACACAAAAATAAACCCACATATAGATAAATGATTTTAGATCATATAAAAACACACAATGGAAAAAGGTCACTGTCTTCCATAAATGGTGCTGTCCAAACTGGATATTCACTGCCAAAGAATGGAACTAGATCTCATAGACAAAAATCAACCCAAAACTGACTATAGACCGAAATGCAAAGCCTGAAACTACTAGAACAAAACATAAGGGAAATACTTCAGAACCCTGGAGTGGGCAAAGACTCTGGACAAGGCCCCAGAAGCATAGACAATAACGCAAATATACACAAATGGGACTACATCAAACTAAAAAGCTCCTGACAGCAAGAAAACAACACATCAATGGCCTGATCCACAGAATAAGAAAAATATTTCAAAGTACGATGACAAGAAGTTACCTAGCATTATAAGGAATTTAAACAGATTAGCAGCAAAATGACTCAATCCAATTAAAAATGAGTGAAAGATCAGAATAGATATTTCTCAAAAGAGACATACAATGCCCTTAAAGTGTATGAGGAAATGCTCAAACTAACAAAAAAAATATATATTGCAATCCAGTACGGACAATATATCTAAAGTGTACATTGACATAAAACAATTATCTTGCATTTTATATGCTCTCTGGTCTATTAGTTGGGTTTTCAGTCTGTACATTATAATTAACTTTATAAAGTCTTATAAATAAATGAGTCTGATGGTAGAAAAATAAAAGAGGATAAACATTATGGGAGAAAAAAAAAAGAACTGAAATGTTTTATGTACCAGTTCCCTATAGTAATCACTGGGTACTACAAACATATACTAATAATGAGTCCAAAACTGCTCAACACATCACTAATCATCAGGAAAATACAAATGGAAACCACAGTGAGTCACCACGTGGAAACCCGTGCCGGGTGTGGTTGGACCAACCAACAGGCTTACAGCCTGGATGGAGTCAAAAGGGAAACAAGTCTGACTTCCGCTTCTTTGGAGGAGCACTAAGCTTCGCCATCATCTTTGGAGGTCCATCTCCAGGCTCCCTATGCAGACTCTTGAGCATCTGGAATGGACTCCCATGAGGCTCTGCAGGGAGCTCCAGGCCATTAGCCTGAGTGGACCCTCCACTCCCTGAGCAAAGATGGCTCTCTGGGGTTCCTTCACACCTGACTCTGCAGCCAGCCACGGGAAGCCTACCACGTGCATCTTAGATATCATACATGTATTTTATATTAAATCTGTTCCTCTAGTGAACCCTAGCTGATACAATGCACCAAAAGAAAACACAAAGTAACAAAATGAGCATATCTATCATTTTTATTTATTGAGGAAGAAAAGCTACAGAGCAGCATTTGGTTCATAAACGCTTTTGTCGTTAGACAATCTGGTTCTCAAACAGAAGCATTTGGCAAAATTTCATTTTTACTTGAAACCTCGACATCAAGTGACAAAAATGTGGCCTCTTTTTCACAGAAACACAAACATGGCAATCATTTCCAGACTTGTAAAACAAATTAAGATGGTGAACTGAGATACCACTGTAGTTTTTAAACATACACTTCTACATGTGATAGTTACATCAGTTCCAGAAAACTCTTCCAATGATCACAGGAGCCAGGCACAGGTCATAAACACATTTTTATCAAGAGGGCAGCAGCTTCTGTCAAAGAAGAGTTGGCTTGTTTCCACTATTGACAAGGTCCTACAATTTAATTATACACCACACGGCACAGCCAAAACATAAATTCACGCATATACAAATGTCCAGTGAGGAACTGCAGTTTGACAATTACACTAGCAGAGATGAAAGAGAAACGCCAGAAAGAACGACTCTAATGAGAAAGTCAGTCCACTGTTTTGAGGCTTTCAGTCAGAAACAAGGAAAACATCAGCTGTGGGTTAAGACATCTAAGAATAAGATTTGATGGTCAAGATTATACTAAGTATCAAAGAGAATCTCAACTGGAACACAGAAAATTGCTAGTAGGGTTTATAGAGCCAATGGATTTTATTAAACAAAGACTTAAAAAAAATCTAAGTCAAACATGGAGCCCTGATCTATCCATGAAGATCAAAGCTCAAATGCAGGGCAAAGCCAAGAGAGGAGACTAGGTAAAGCCTCGCTAGTGCAGGAAGCAGTAAAGCAGGGCGGGAGTTCATCCTGTGAAGAGACCTGTATGTGTCATGGGAAGTGCCCTGACTACACAGTCGGCTCTCCACACCCTTGGGTTCTGGGGCTGCAGATTCAACCAGCCACAGATCTAAAACACAAAAGGGAAAAAAGCATCTGTTCTGAACGTGAACAGATTGTCTTCTCGTTGTTACTTCTTAAACAATACAACAGAACAACTACTCATATAGGACTTATGCTGTTTCAGGGAATGTAAGCAACCTGGGTATGACTTAAGGTATAAAGGATGACATGCACGGGCTACATGCAAACATGTATGCGGGATGCTATTTTTATGGCAGGGAGTTCACTGTGGATTACAGTATCTGCTGGGAGTCTGGAAAGTTCTCTCCACATCCAATGAGGAATAACTGTAGAGGAGGAGGAAGACAGGAAAGGAGGGAGGGAGGGAGGAAGAGTGCACAGAAGAGCGGTGAACCAGAACAGCTCCAGTCACAGGAGAGAAAAGATGCCAAGTATGTCCTCTGCTCAAATAATGCTCTCCTAAGATATTAACATGTTCCCCTATTTCTCTCTTCATATCTTTCCTCAAACATCAAACTGCATATCACTCTCTGCTTCACTTATCAGCACTCAGCAGTATATGGTATTATTTTATAAGTTTGTTTATTCATCTCTCTACTCCAATAAAAGACAAAGTTATGATTAGACAGAAAGTGTCTATTCTAAGCACAGGTAAGACTCAGCATCATAACAATGTCTGGCATATAACTATCCCTGTAAGTATTTCTTGAGTGAAAGACTAGTTTCCTAAAAATATTCAACAGGAGTATGCACATAATATGAATACTATTTTTTAAAGAGGAAAAGGATTATTTGTCATATGTTAGGGGAATAAATAAAAAGTTACAGAAATGTCCTGAAAAACATTTCTGCCCACACTGACCAACCAAGAAAAAGTATTTTTCTTTTCTTTTCTTATTTTAAATACATATGCTAGCTTAAAAACTACAAAGGGTCATTTTTGTGGTTTACTTGTCTTCTAAAAATATGCACTTTGATATGTGACACAACAGTCAAAAACAGGGACTACCCTACTACACAGCACGCAAAACATACCTTTCCCCTTGGATTTTAGTCATAAAGGTATCTCAGACACTCCCTACAATATAAACTCTTCAGTATGGGCCAACCTCCATCTCAGGGACCTGCCAGACTACAAGCAACCTGTCTTTTACTTACACACTCTAAGGTGCTTGGTACTCCATAAAAAGGACACACAATTTCAGTTTCTCATACTGGAGAAAAGATACGATATTTATACATCTATGACCGATTCATTTCACTTATAAATATGTCCTTAAGGTATGTCCATTTGAATATAAATAACCCAAACGTATCACTCTTTACTCCATTCTACAAAAGAACCACATCTCTATCCAGTCTCCAGTTGATGGACATGTGGTTTGTTTTCAAGACTTAGCTGTCACACACTGAGCTGCTATGAACATGGGTGCACACATGTCACTGTGATAAAAACCATTTAATTCTTTCATGTATATACCTATCAGGGGAATAGCAGGGTCAAACAGAATCTCTAATCAAAGTTTTCTGAGGTATTTCCACACTGCTCTCCACAGTGGTTACACCAGTCTATATTCCCACCAACAGTGGAGAAGGGCTCCTTTCTTCCCACAGCCCCACCAGCATTTACTGCTGGTTAATTTTGAGACAGCAGCCATTCTTTGTGGAGTTAAGATGGAATTTAAATGAGTTCCACAGTGTATGACAGATACTGTGAAACAGAAAATACAGGAGTATATAACATGGGCGGAAAATGCTATGGCTTAAAAAAGAAGGAAACAAAACTTATGTATATATGGGGTGGGAGGTTGTAGGGAGGGCAGGAGAATTGGAAAAAGTAAGAATTAAGTTATGTCATATATTGGTACAAATTTTCAAAGCTGAATGTGATCATGATGTGCATATAAAATGTACCGATAAAATCAATTAATTAAAAAAGACAATTTCTATCTAGCTGATCCACATGGCTAACTTCTATTTTATATAACTCAATGGAGTTAATTATACTTCATGCTTACCAAATCAATGAGGCTTTCTTGTATTCTGTTTAGAGTTGTTCTTAGTCTACTACTACTAAGACCGAGGCCTGTTGATTCCAACTGAAAGAAAAAGAAAAGCATGTTACATTGCTCTAGAAAAAAATCTTCCAAGTGATACATCTCTGAATTCATCAAAATATTTGAAGAGCTGTCACTCAGTTACTTAGCCTTCAGAGTGCTTCTAAACTTTGTCTAAAAATTCTACAAAGAATTCGAACTTCAGCCCTTCAGGAAACCAAAGAATCTTTTCCACTTATGTATTATTACATCGGCATCTACCAATCTTACAAATTATCAGAAAAGAGATCTGCAGAATTTCTTCTCCACCAGCTACTATTTTAATTATGAAGCTTGAGATTTTAGATATCCTTTGTTCTTAGGGATATGGTACAGTGTTTATGTAAAAGCAAAATGTAGTATATGGTTAATTTCTCATATATAAATGAAAGACAACCTAAATCTTCACTGAAATTTTCTCTCATATTTAATAAACATTTTACAGTACAGAATTCTATTTACTACAACAAAGTTAAAGCATTTATGAATCCTTCACACAGCATAAATGAAAAGTGACTTGGTTAAGACAAAAGCCAATGGTCAGCTCCTCGTATGATTCCATGGCTAAAGATAAATTTAATTAAGAGGTAATCCATAGATTATACATAATTTTTTACGAAAAAGTGTTCTCTATGAGCCAATAAATTACAAGCATTGTTTATTTCGTTAGCATATTCATAGAAATTATGTGACTGTAAATGTAGACCAATAAGAATGTATATACATTTACTATTACTCTTCTCTCATCTGATGTAAGAATGAGAAAATACAGGTGTCAGAAAGCCTCAAGCTAAAACAGCTGTATGATAATACTGCAATAAAACATGAGCTAATTTGATGACATATTTTATTTTTCTCTAAGTTTTCTATACCTTTTTAATCCTTTGGCTCCCTTTTTCATTAACATATTATTTATGTATAAAGTCATCAACTTTAAGTTCGACTAACTTTGCTAGCAAAAATCTTGCAATCAGCATCCCAATCAACACACAGTTCTCTCCTCCTTGAAAAGGTCCACCTGACTTTGCACTAATCTCTTCCTCCCATCCTCAACTATGACCACTGCCCCTGTAGTTTTTGCCTTTCTTAAAATTTCACCTAAATGGAATGTGGTCAGTAAGAAGATGTGACACTCCCGAATCATCAAGAACTGTGAAAAACAAATTTTGGTCTTGAAAGCTTCCCGGTCTACCACTATGTTGCTATGGCAGCCAGAGCAGACTGAATCACTCCATGACTTTAACAACTTGTGATGCTGTCACTACCTGCAATGGCAGCAGCCACGCTAGTGGACGCACAGTGGTGAGGCCATGTGCTGTCTATATGTGCTTTCCCGATGATCAGTGGTGCATGCTTGCCATGCTTGTTAGCCATTTATATATCTTCTATTGGGATATATCCCATCAAATTTTTGCCTATTTTTAAATCGAGCTTTTTTTTCTGTCTTTCGGCACCAGGAATTGAACTCAGGGACTCATACTTGCCAGGCAGACACTGTATAGCTGAGTGACATTCCCACCCAAATCGGGCTGCTTCTTAATGAGTTAGGAGAGTTTCTTGTACACCATACAAACATGTCCATTCTCAATATAGTTTGCAAAATTTTCTCCCAAGTTGACTTGCCTTTTTGAATTTCTGTCTTCCAAAAGCAAAAGTTGTGCCATGATAAGTCCCTTCTATCAATATTTCCATTTATGGCTCATATCTCATATGTATCATTAAAGAAGCACATGTCAGAATAAATATACTTTTCAAAAATGGCCCATGATACGTTTATCTCGATGGGCTGTATTTTGGACCATTAAAACAATTAAATAAATTTAAGTTAAAAAATTTAAAGATTAAAACAATATGCAATATACTATCTGGTAAGTTAGAAATCAACAATAGGATGATTAGAAAAATCCTGAATACTTAGATTGAGTCAAAAAAGAAGTTAGAAACATTTTGAACTGAATGATAATGAAAACAAAACATAATCAAAAGTTGTAGGCTGCAGCAAAACCAAGATTCAAAAGTCCTGAGCTTTAAATGCTGATAATACAGTATAATTTAAGTCAATGATCAAAATTTCTACCTTAAAAGTGCAGAAAAGGAAGTACAAATGAAGCCCACAAAGAGAAAAGAAATAGTAAAGAGAAGACCAGAAATGGAAAAAATAAAAAATAATTATAAAAATTATGAAGAAAACTGATAAAATATTAATTATATCAGGGAAAAATTGCAGATAAGACAAAATGTCTACAACAAAATGAGAAAGTGTGACTATGGATACTTTAAACCCTAAATGAACTGTAAGAATACTGAAAACTGTCAGGATTTAGGCAAGCCACATAATAATTTCCAAACATGAGATCAGTCACCTACTTTCATGGTACTCTCCACCAAGACTGGAAAAGGGTAAACTCAATAAGACTTTTACAAATGCAAAAAAGAGGCACAGGTAGTGTTAGTTCTGCAGTAGGCAAACGGTTCAGTTAAAAAATCTGGAATTATTTTTATAAGTATTTCCCATACTCTTCTGAATATATTAGTGACAGCTCAGGTTGTCAGATATTACTTTAAAAAGTCTTACTTACTGTATAGTAATTATACACAGAGCCAGGTTTAAATAAGTAACTTGCACATTTTCTGCTGCCAAAATATATCACGATTAGAAAGATATTGCACTGAAACTTTCTGCCAAAAATTTAAGTAACGTATAATATCCTTATCATATCAAAGCCCACAATTAATATGTACATAAAAGCCAGTCAGGAAGACAGAAAGGTATATTTGATAGATAATTCTCCAAATAATGCTGTGCATAATATAATGAACAAAGAATTTTACTTCACATTTTAGAAAATGAATTACTTTTGAAAGAAACAGATTTTCCATCCAAAGGTTGACTTACTGAATCATTCCGCCCAAAAAAGGTATAGATTGCATACAAGTAATAATCAAAGAGCTGAGACATGAAATGGATAACATCAAAGGCAATTGGCTTAAGAATGTTCATCATCTGCATATATTTCCCTGAAAAGAAACAAATGAAAAGTTAGAAGGAATAATATGAAATCTGCCACGCTGTAATGAGAGAAAGGTACTAAAAGTACTGTGCTAAACATTATAAATGAATGAATACGGCATTCTCGGCCACACAAGCCACACATGAAACGCTCAGACGTGTGTGACGAGCTGCTGCTATGCAGGATGGCACCAATCACTAGCAGTTCCAACATCTGGGGCAGAAGCTCACATGAGTAATACCAACTATAATGTTTTCTATTATTAGACTTTATTGTGTGTCAGATTCTTACGGAATATCTACACTATTCTATCAATGAAACTGCATGAACATATGAAAGTTGCTATTTCTAGGGGAGTCTATTTAAAAGAATTTTCTTCAAAACTATTTCAGACTAATAAAGTACAACACAGTAAGTTTCCCCTAAGTTTAGATATAAACACAACAAAGTTAAGAAGACATCAGGAGGAAAAAGGACACAGGAATCGGCCTTCCCTTCAGCCCTAGCCTGTGAAATCTCACGTCAGAGACCAGAAGCACTTTTATCACTACTTCACTCATGAGCTCAATGACATCAACATGCTTCAAAGATGCACCCCCCCATTTCTTCCTTTTGGAGATGCCAACACTGTATTATCTTTCTCCAAACGTATGGTCAGGAAGAGTCACAGAAAAAGTCTAAAACCAAGTATCTGCCTGTAGAGACTCATCTATCTGAAGGGCATGAAAAATGGCCTCAATAAAATCCAACCATTAGTTCCTAATTTTGTTTCTTTCCTAAAAACAAACTACTGGAGAAAAGGTATATCTATTTAAAAATACTTTCTGCAGAAGTAAAATGTTAAAACTTGCTATTTACTTCATTCCCAAATAATTCATCTATTCAATCTACTTCATGCAACCTGTAGCTATAAATTTTAAATTGGTACTACTGAAGATAACATGAGTCAAAATAAGATATATGAACTGCAGTAGAAAGGAAAAACATGCTCTAATGGTAATGTCTACTACGAAAACCATCTCATTCACTGAGAGTTCAGCACATCTATCTTAACATATGTAACAGACAATTCCATGCCAGATTATCTGAAAGAGAAACTCAAACACAAGTAAAAACCATCCAACCCAGATTCTATTCTTTTTCCTATTTACAAATCACTTATTTTAGAATCATCTTTTGTAATTACTTCATACATTTAGGGCATATTTTAAAAATAATTTGAAGGATATATGCCTCAACATTGTGACTCAACCTGCTGATAGTTCCTCTGCTTCAACCATACTGTTACTTAAGTTATAACTAATTAGCACAAAAAAATGACATTTGAAGAAAGATGATTAAACAGAATGCAAATGCCATGGTTGATAATATGTACAATACATAGTTCCTTTTCATTCCTTGTAAGATTCATCACTGCCCATATTCTTAATGTCTAGATGATACAAAAGTGACTTACCAAAGAATAAAGCCTCTTTTAAATATACATTCAGAAGAAAAGTCAATTCACTATTTCCTACTGCTCAGATATAAGTAAATCTAATGATAATCATTCATTCATTCAACACACACTTCTTACATATCTGGACTTGTCTGAAGTACAAGAAACTAAACAGAGTCGCTGTTCTCAAAGCTTAAAAGGTTACACATGGAGAACCATACACAGACCAGCAAGAGGGAAGAACAGAACAAGAGCAGGTCTTTGGAGGGCTGAGGGTGCTTCTACATCACCTCAGATCTTACAAAATGAAAAGAGTTTTTACAATGAATTCAAAGAGAAGAGTAAAGAAGGCAAGCACAGGAAGATCTGATCAGAAGAAAATGAAGAATCTCAAAATATCTCTAGAACAGGGTGGGCCAGGCTTTCCTGGAAGGGACCAGGAGCTGACAGCTCAGGCTTTGTGCATCACCAGGCTGTCACAGGCTCGCAGTTCCAGTGGACCATGTCCACTGCAGCACAAGGCTGCCAGGGACAAAGTGCAGATGAACGGGCTTGATTGTAATCTGAAACAGGGCGTGGTCAGGCCAGAGTGGCCACACACACACCACTGTATTCTAAGAAACCTTTTCCAAACACAGGCACCCAGACAGGCTGGCGGGGCACGCCTGTAATCCCAGCACTGGGGAGGCAGAGGCAGGAGGACTGCCCACTGAGTTTGAAAGGCTAGCCTGAGCTGCATATCAGTTCAGAGCCAGCGTGAACTACCAAGGGGGCCCCTGTCTCAAAACACAAACAAACCAACACACAAAAACTAAACAGGCAGCCAGCCCAACCTGGCCTACATGGTAATCTGCCAACTCGGTTTTGGATTAGAGAGAGTCATGGAAACAGAGTAACAGAAAATGTAAAGGAGTCAACAGACTAGAAGAGGGCCACAAAGACAGTGGAAGCCATCTGGCTGCTTGGAATAAAGGTGGTGCTGAAGACTGAGACACAGCTCGAAGAGCTGAAACGGCAGGTCCACAAACAGGACGGCGCACCAGGCCAGGTCCCTCACCCCTTCCTCATCAGCAGCAGCAAGACGCTACCAACATTTACCTGCCAACTTCACCAAAAAAGAAGAGCCACCCTAAAAATGCTTCTCTAAAATAAGTAAACAATCACACCAAACCAAAAAAAAATTAAACCAGCAATAGAGTAGGGAAGTATGACATCTATGCTGGATGTTGGCACAACATATTCCAGTCTGCCTCACTCTGGAACTGGGGCTCTGTGCCCATAAAGTAACCTTGTCTCATGCCACACAGTGTTCCCAGGCCGGACTCCTAAGGAGGAGAAAGCACCAGCTCAGACGCAGACAGCACTGCGGGCTGGGAAGACGACGGCAGGAGCTATCCAGCCTCTGACCTCAAACAGGAGCAGACAGTAAAAGTCACTGGGTGTGAGTGTGAAAACAGAAGCTCCAACGGTAGGAAGGGAATCATTCTAACTAAAGAAAAAGAAAAATATAATTACATAAAACAGGAGCATACATTACAGGAAACTATAAAATAAAAGAATGTAAAAAGGTTCGCAGATTAAAAATATGAATTTTAAAATAAAAAATTAAATAGTATCTGAAATATAGTTATTTGGAAAACTATTTGTATGATTACTTGCATTCATAAAACACAATGAAAACTACCATTTGAATTACTTGTTATACAATCAAAAATTTTCAAAATCTGATGGTAAAAAAAAAAAAAGGAAACAAAGCTTATATATACAGCAGGCAGGGGGTAACATGGAAAGCAGGAGAATGGGAAAAAATGAGAATCACCATGTGTCATGTACTGGTACAAATCCTCAGTGTTGAATGTGATCATAATGTACATATAAAATGTACCAATAAAAACAAATAAAAAAATAATTTTCTTTACTACTGTTTTACAGTTTTATTAGGAAAGTACAGAATGGAACAAATGGTTCTCAAAGTCTGGTCCCTGAGCCAGGGGTATGAACACAGCCTGGCGCTTGTTGAGAACATGCTCACGTCGCAGCCTGGAGCCTCCAAGTCAGACCCTGCAGGCTGGAGTCCCACAGTGTGTTCTAACAAGCCCTGTAGGTGTTCCAATGTCCTTCAAAATCTGAGCCTCAATGGGGAAAGGCCTCAGGCGCGGCCTTTTCTCCTCCTGTCCTTTGGTTTTCTAGGCCACCCATTTTCACCCTGTTTTTCCTCCCTCTATTGAATTCACTCAGGACCCCCTTCAATGGCTTCTGTTGCTACCTGCCCATCCAGTGGATCTGTATCTATTGTTGTTCCCCAGATTTCCTTTCTTTTTTTACACGTACATGTTTGTAATACACAGTAATCAGTTTCATCGTCTGGAATAGGGATGGATATGCTGCCTTACACTATGGCTGCTCAAATGTCTTAGGAGCTTCTACCCAGCCAAAAGCGACTCATCGGCAACTCTCCAGACGGGCTCTTCTTCTCTCCTCTGCCCTTTTTCAGCAGTGTCACTACAACTGCATCTTCACACAACCCAGAGCTAAAAGCGATTCCTCATACATTGCTAGTTCAATAGTCTCATTCTGGACTTCTAAAGGTCCTTGCTCAAACGTGCGCTCTCCCTCCGATACTGTCTCTACCAACCTGGTCATCTGTGGGAACCCATTCACTTTTCAGTTATCAACGGTGCCAGCGCTCCCAGTGAGTTAGTTCTCTCACTGCTGCTCAGAAAAGAAAGCTAGTCGTTCTTCCCTGCTCACTTCTGTCCATAACAGTACACCAGGCAGGTTTTTCTTTGGTAGGTATTACACATGCTGGGCTTTATATGTATGCAGACTGGAGCAAAGTGGACAGTCAAGGGAAGAAAAAAAATTAAAACTCAATTTCCTTATAGAACAACGTGCAATGGATATAAATAAGTAGTTCACTGGAACGTAGACAACACGTTATGTATATGGCAACACTTATGTATTAAATACCTATTGGAATGAGATGCCATTTCAACTTTCTGGGCTGCTTTGCATCCAAAGTTACACAATATACAGTGCTGCTGAGAGTTAGAAAAGATACTGTGCTCTCAAATGCTGGCAGATCAGCAAACTAATGGAACTGCTTATTAAGTTCTTCCACAACCGTTGTCAAATGAATCTACTCTTTATTATCCATGGCCAAGATTGCAAGGACCTTTGCTACAGCACTGTTTGTAGGTAGCATCTAACTGAAGCAACCCACATGCTCAAAACTAGGGGACTTGTGAAATAAACTGTGGTACACCCAGACAAGAACAAAAAGGATGAGCTCTGTACACATCATGATATGCATCTTAAGGACACTTGTATAACCCTAAGATCTTTGAAGCAGCAAGGCGAGCAGCATACAGTGCTTTCCAATTTTTGAAACAATAGTAACAACAAACCAAGAGAGAAGAAATACCCCTCCCAAAGCAAACTCATATCCCAAAAGAAAACAATACCAAATCTCTAAGTGGGATTTGGAACTCAGGAGCTCTGTTTATATTTTAAGGTATTTTAACCTGTAACTATTTCCATGTACTATCTGTCAATTTGAAATACTCAGTAACAAAATAATAATGTTAATGCTCCCCAAAAAACAATGTGGGAATGAAAGAGTGGATCACTTCCTCCCTGGGCTGTACTACCTCAGCTGTGTTAATCCCTCAGGTTAATACAGTTAATATTAATTATTAATATTATAGTTAATCTATAATATAGGTTGCATTTTAACTGCTGATGCTAATGGCTATTTTCCCTCACAGCTGCCAAAGCAGTGATGTTGCTGGAAGCGCTGTCGCTGCTGGAAGTGTGGGCTCTGGTAATCTCTCCCCTGCCTCTTGGACCTGTCATAGGTGTTCAAAGGACAACTGCCACCACAGATGGACCCTGAATACCAACGCCACTTCCCGAAGCAGAACACACTTCCTAAAGTTTCTCTACCTCTGTCTACAAGAACTCATCAGGCTGAGGAGATCATCTTTTTCAAAATTTTTAAGCAAAAATTCTGATCACCCCTCTGCACAGGCTGAAAACCTCCCTGAGGGATTCAGGTACCATGCAGGGTGGGGTACCACAACGCTCTTGTTTAACCTCTCCCAATTACCTGCCCAGGAAACGCCACCTCAAAGGACATTTCCAGCCCCTCAGTCCTTTGTCCTCCCAGGCACCCAGAAGGAGTCACACAAGTCCACTCCTCCCTTTGTGAGAAGAGCTACTGCCTGTGCCAGTGCAGAACAGCAGGGCGAGGGACGGTGCAGTAACGAGGTGGAGACAGCTGTGTGAGTGCTCCCCTCAAACTCTACATTCAACTGGTTGGGGAGGATAAGGGATAATGGCAGCACCCGAAGCGATGTGTGCCCCAAAAAAGACAGGGAAAGGTTAACTGATGATACTCAGCACTGTTTCCCAGGGACAGCTCCACCAAAGAGACGTGGCCACGGCATGGGGGAGGCTGAGGTCACAACCTGCAGCACTCAGGAATGCCGGAGGTTTTACTCAGGACTATGCCCTCTCTTATAGGGTGACTAGATCAAGGGGTTTTTCTCAGCCTCTAGAAATCCTGTTTAAAAATAGGTACTATTATTCTTATGCTGTGTGGAGACTGAAACCAGAACCTAGTACATGCTGGACAAGGACTGTACTAGCGAGCTGTGCCCCTCTCCAGGAACAGTAATCTCAGCACTCTAGAAGGCCGAAGGAAGAGGGTTTGGACACACCTAACCTAACTAACTAAGTTCGGACACACTTAACCTAACTAACTAACTTAACCTAACTAACTCAGTGACTAAGACACTGACTCAAAAACAAACAGAAAACAGATCCCATAATGCACTACATCAGTCAGTGGTCCTTATATAAAAATGTGTTGTTACTATCTTTTGAATTAAGCAGCAGGAGAACATTTCTACCATTATTATAAGAGCTAGAGTCCTCTTTGACATATATATATATATATATATATATATATATATATATGTATGTATATATATGTGTATATATGTATATATATGTATGTATATATATGTGTATATATATGTATATATATGTGTATATATATATGTATATATATGTGTGTATATATATCCTTTTGACATATATATATGAATATATATATGTATACACACACACATATCAGAATACATATTTTTTTCAAGTTCCTTCTGCACACCAACAAGTTAAAGGTTGAATCTGATGCTTACATTTAACTGACTGAAACAACATCCTCCCTCTGTGATTTATTTTAGCCTTACATTTTATTTCATTTGATCAAAATGAATAGATGTCATTTTAGAGTAAAAAACAACATGACTACCTAGAGTCCTGTCTGACCCGGCTAAATTAAAAACTATGACTGCACGTATGTGGTTGACTGGATCATTTGCCCAATTATCTGCTCTGTAGTTCCCTTTTAGGGCAGCATGATCCTGTCCACCTCCCTCACCCTGAGGTGCTTCCGGGCCAGAAACACATTTCCTCTTGCTGAAAGCCAGAGCCATCAGGCTGTCTGTCTCTCAGTGTACCCAGCAAAAGACATCATACACCAGACAGCACAAACTACTGAGTCTAATCCGGGTGAAGGATGACAAAGATTCCTAAAGGTTCAGAACTTCTGTCAGGGAGGACCTAGTGAGAGAGGTGATAGTTTAAGAGACACTAAGTCAGAGACCGGACTGGGAGGGAGAGAGATGCGGGCAAGAAACGGGGTGACGACCATCACCTGTTGGAAAAGCAACCACATGTGAAGCACAAGAGAAAACGTTTTTTAAAGTACAGGCTTACTCTTTTTTTCTTTTACAGACAGAACTGAGTCAAACCAATAGAATTAGCAAGAGACAGACTCTGATTAACCATCAGAAAGATTTCTCCCCTCAGCTCCGTCTGAGAGAATGAACAATTTTGCAAAATAATACAGTCTGAGTGGCCATGGGTCATGAAATCAAAGCCTGTCAGACTCAAGACATCACAGACATCACTGAAAGAACACCTTCTTTGGTGAGAACTTAAACCATAAAACACCGACCCTTCCAAATCTGACTCTCTAAATGCTGCAGTTCAGAACAGTTCTCTTGGATAAAAGAAGAGCTAATCTCCCTGAAAATTAGCTACAGAATGGCTTCTTAGGATCTATTGTTTTTTAGTGTCACAAAACTGTATACTTTTTCCTCTCCATTCTTACTTTTCGGTATACTTTCTAAAGAAAACAAGACTAAAGCATTTTGTACATTTTACTGTATTTATTAATAAAATTCAGAAATTATCTTAATGAACTTCATTAAACAAGATGAGACAAAACAATGGGTAAATAACATCTTAATAATTAGAATACAGATTTTTATAGAACATCACTAAAATTCCTAACTGACATAAATTGCAATGAATGTGAGAAGACAACCCTAACTTACTGTCAAATCTGTAGATATACTTGCGAAACACAAAGGCTAAAAGCACATAAAACGCTGAAATACTGACATTAAACTACATCATCTTGCAAAAATCTATATTTAAAGTGGCATTTCCTTGTGTTGTTTGCCTTCTGCACAAACACCAATAAAGGTCTTATTGCTAAGAAGAAAACTCCCTTGGATCTGAACGTCTAGTTAGTAAAACCTTTCTTTCTCAAAGTATGAGAGAATCACTATTCAACTTCACCATCTGACAGGGAGGTCGTAAAGATCTATGAAACAACAAAACAGTAAAATATAGTACAAATGTGAAATTGGAATTATCATCATCCTACACATCTTCTAACTCAACTAAAAAATTTTTATTACATTTCACAATTAATTAGAGAAACCAAAAGGTACAGAGATTAATAAGAAGTCAACTGAAAGAGTAAAACTGACGTATTTACTCCCCATAGTTGGAAAATGTAAGATGAGATGCACCGACATGATATTCTCAAATCCCTCACGGGTGGGGGGGGGGCTGATAAAAGTTACCATTCAATGAGAACATCAAATAAAACCATTCAATAATAAACACAGACTAGTTAAACTACTACGTATTTTTCTTATAAAAAGATGTAGTTACTTACCAACAAGTCTTATTACATTCAATGTTGTATTTGTTAAGATAGGTGCATTCACTTTATTTAGACTATAATCTGATTTCTTCCTGCTTTTTAGGGTTTCTCGAGAAACACTTAATATGGAAAAACAAAACAGAAGTGCAGTTAGGGTTGTCAAGTAATACACAATAGTTATTCAGCTTAGCACGTAACTTTCTTTTACTGATTATCTACTGTAGATCTTATTATGAACATGTAAGGGAAACTCCTAGTTCAGAGAGGAACAGAAATAAGTGAGCCAAGAAATAAAGTACTATAAATGTGCTTCTTTGATTTGAAGACACCATCAAACACTAAAATATATCATTTTAAAAGAAAAGAGATTTGGGGCTGGGGATTTAGTTCAGTGGTTCTGGCGCTGGGTTGGATCCCCGGTAACCACATACAACAATACTAGATGTGGAAATTCACACCCACCAGCAATCAGTACCACATACCACAGTGCCAGGTGTGGTGGCTCACACCTGTAATCCCAGCACTCAGGAGGGAGAGGCAGGAGGATTGCTGTGAATTTGAGGCTGAGCTCAGGGCCAGCATGAACTACAAAGCGAGACCCTGTCTCAAAAAAAAAGAGAAAAGAGATTTTAGGGAAATTATACATCTTGGTGCACAAGCACCAAGATTTCTGATGTCAGAAACTTAGGAGAAACTCCCCTTGTCAGCATGCGAATGAAATGTAAGGTATCTATGTGACAGAGACTAAGGTTTAAGGGCAGCACTAGATTCCAAAGAAAAGAAGAAACTGTATGTAAGTGCAGAAAACATGGGATGTGACAGCACGCTCGGAGGGGTACAGAGTTCACTAGCAACATTAGGTGAGGGGGTTGGAGGGAGAAGCAATAGGACAAGAAGCAAGCAAAGGCCGAGGAGTACACACTGGATCTAGAAGGTGGTAGTGAACACATCAAAACTTGAAGTAGGAAAATAGTATAGATTTGTAAAAAACAAAAAAAAACGTGTAAATCTATGTCTTAGGGGACAAGATTGGAGATAAGTGAAGCTAAGGATGATTTGACTATCTGCCTTGGAGACAAATTTGGCACGAAACAGGATGGTTGCTATATCCTAATCAAGGAAAATAAATATATTCAAGAGACATTTAGAAGTCAGGGTTCAAAGCAACTATCAGCTGTTAGTAATTCACACTATTCAAACTTTTTAGCGGTACCTTACAGTGTTAGGAGGGCTGCGTTAAACCTATGCAATACTTAAAACTAGTAAGTGCTATATTGCTTGTTCATTTCAATTCAAATAACACTTCCTTTTAGCAAAAATATAGCCAGAACATCTAATAAGTCTAAAAAAGAAGTCTAGTTCTATTCAAAGTGAATCTTATCTGTAGATATTTAAATATGTACAACTTAAACATGTAAAAACCAGTTAAAAAACATCTTCCCCTAACTATACGATGACTCACTTATAAAGAGAGAATAATTTTAGTCGGCGTTTCATGTTAATCAGTTATTAACAAGGTATCATGGAGCTTAGGACTTGGAAACAGTATACTTACAAATATTTTTTAAAGTATATTTATGTTCATTAAATGTCTGGCATTAATTTACTGCAATACATCAAAATCAGGCCCTTTTAAGTGAGAGATGGTGACAATAATTCTATTATATTTTGGAAGAGAACAATTTAACATGAAACAAAATTCAACCACTAAAAGGCAAACTTAAAATGAGGTTCAAATAGAGGATTCAAAAGACACTGAGAAAAATAAGTGGAGATTTGCTGTGTTACCCAGACTGGGGCGACACTTCCATGCACAAAGCAAGTCTCTCCTCTCTCCTTGAGGTTTTTGGAACTATGTGAAGCATGAATCACCCCTAAAGGCACACGGATTTTATAAACCTGAAGGTTTTTTCTCCTGTAAAAACTTTTGATCTCTAAATTAAAAGCTCTTTGACTATACCTTTTATTTCACCAAGATAAGAATTTTTAAGATAGTTGAACATTAACTTGTGACACATTTTTAAAAAAGTAGTAAGAATTTTGCTGCAAAAAATGTCAGGCATGCTGTATAAATCCAAAGAAAAGCTACTTTAAAACTACTTTAATTAATCATTTAACATGAACTCAGATGGTTTTGACACAATAAGAACTATACTCAAATGAACTAGCTTGTAAAACCCAAAAAAAGCGTTCTGCTAAGTAAAACTTTCCATGTAAATATCTTATTTCTCTTGAAAATTTACTGCTAAGAGATATAAGGGGAAACCAACATGTTCAGCTTTTTTGTAATTATTTTTTAAAACACATTAACTTCTGTCCTATGATATTATGACCACAAAATTTTTCAGTCTTTCGTTTTTTACACCTCCAAAAAAACCCAGTGTGTGATGTATTAAGAGCATAACATAAAATGCCCCATATCATCCCATCTAAGAACAATCACCTTTTCACAGGTGCGTCCCCTGTCTGCTCATCCACATAATCTCGCTTGAGTTCCTCAGGGACGTCACTGTCGCTATCATACTCCTGGTAGGCACTCTTTTCCTGCTCATCAGACTCATACTGGAGAGAACAAAGAGAGATATTCAATATTGATATGATGAGAAACCTTCCTGGGGTCTTTTTGATACAATAAGTATCCAATTTTGTATTTCTCCCATCATTCCACATTAGCCAGCTCAAAAGGAAAATGAAAATACAAGACTTGTAAAAGCTTGGAAATGTCCAACAAAATCTAATTCCACACACAAAAGCAAAAGAGTCATTGCACCTCACATTAGGAAACAATTATATATTTGATTTTTATAACCCCAAAACTCCCGGAAATTTCATCATCCATTTTTCTAATTTGTAAAGAAGCTGAGTGTGTTTTTTTATATTTTGAAAGTATTAGTTCAGCTTTATAAATGTGTAAATACACATCCATCTAATTCACTATGATGAGCTTTAGTTTGTAAAAGACTATGCTCAGCACCTAATGGCCTCCTGAGAAAAGGACTAAAATCCGGTCCTCTGACTCTTGAGAAGGAGGGTGCTTCCTTCACATTTTCATCACCTCTGGCACCATAGCCTACATCAGCAAGGAAAGGGGCAGTGGAATCTACACAAAGCAAAGGAAGCGGTGCCAACAGCATCACTGTCATCATCAGGTAATGGATTAATATGATTTACACTGGCTCACATTCTTGACCATTACTATGGCAAGTACTTTCATAATCACACTGAATCCTAAAAATAGTTCTAGGAGGAAGTTTAAACGCCACGTAAGAATTGGCTGAAAACCAATTTGAAAACCAATTTGGTGGCAACACGGCAAGAAACCTGCCCCTGATTCAACAAATTTGAGAGTCCACTGAAAGTGACTACAAAAAGCACAATGTTGGGCTCAGACATGAACTCTGATTTTCAAGGACTAAAGTTACACCTACAAAGATGAGTTTTCACATTAATAAATGTAAAAAAGCATCACAGGTATTTTACAGTTATATACTATGTGATCCCGATGCCATGTGGGAGTGTTCCACACAGGGAATCGTTCTTGGTTACAAATTTTATGATTACACAATACAGTGGATGTTGTTTAAGGATCCAATTCCTGCCAATCTGCCTACATGCTAACATTTATTTGTAACCCCATCATCGATAATGAAGATACTTCTGTGGTCAGTCATAGACATGTAGAGAGTGGCAAAAACACTGTCATCTCACGTGCACATTCCCACTGATGGTAAAAAAGGCAATGTCCTGCTTCATTGTTCTGCGCATGGTAAGTATATTTAGTGCCGGGTATTGTGAATACTGTGTTTTTGTTGGCAATTTACATTACGGTGAATGCAGTATTGAAGTGTTATCTAGTGCTCAGGGCAAGAAGTCGTCTATGGTGTGTCTTGCAGAGAAAATGCTTGTATTAAAGTCTATTTAGGCAAGTGTAATGGTGCAATTGGCTATGAGTTGAGTACTGCGGATTCAATGATGTATTTTAAATAAGAGGAGCATACATAAAATACGGTTATAGACTGACACATTAGGAAAATATTTTGTGAACAGAGCATCATGGGAACCTAATCCTACAGCTTCCTTAGAGTAAGTATCTGCTAACTCAGAGTTCACAGCAATTTAATAGATCACAACAGCCACAAATAATGAGAAACAAATGCTATGTGAACATTAATTAACATATCACTATTACAGAAGGGCATATTATTTTAAAAATTAGAATGACTTTTAGTTCTCAGTTTGGTCTATACATCATAGAGCAAAATGTTACCAAAAAAATCACTGAACTATAATTATCAATATGGTTTAATAAGAAATAGTAATAATTTCATGACAAAACATGGCAATGGCATATTTTCCTGAAAGTATTTCTCTCCCACCTCAGCAGTTTTCACTTGGGCTTTATCAAATCTAAAATCAAAATCACAGTGGATCCGCCTGGAAATTAAGAAGATCAGAAAGACGCACCAAACAACAACCTGGTCCAAATAAAGTGTTCTGAAAATATCTGGCAGGGCCTGTGAAGCAAGGACTCTCCTCATTCAGATGTGGGGAAACTGAGTCACCAATAAAACCGTCAAGGGCCATGTGGTTAATCAGTAATACAGGTTCTCACTCATTACCTGCCTTCCAACCTCTTCTATTAAGGAGAGTTAATAATTGTTTTTGGCAAAACATTACTTCTAATCCTATAAACATTCTTTCCAGGCAACTAAGGAACACATTCTCTCAGATAAAGGGAAATGAACTAAATGACTAACTTAGTTACTCAGGAATGGAGTAGCGAAAAAACTGCAGATAGTCTACTTCCTTACCGGTTTCTCTATAGAGTAAATTATATAACTACTCAGTGAAGGAACTATACTGGCATTCTATCATTAGTCTGGTGAGAACAGAAAGCATAGGTAGAGGCAAAATGTGTTGTTCAAGAAGACAACATCACCGAGGCATACTGTAAAGTCGTTGTCTATATAAGCAGTTATGCTGTAGGGACATAAGCACATAGACAGGAGAGCAGGAGCAGGTGCATAAACTAATCTAGCAAATCAGCTAGCTCACTGGGTAGAACGTTCTTAAATAAAGACATCTCATTTGCATTTTACAGAATGTGTCCAGAGCACCACGTACCCCATTAGAAGCCAAGACATCTTCTGTTTCTTCATCTTTGTGGTTGGCCTGAATTTCAAATGGATTCCCACCACTACAGTACTGTTCAAACAAAGTCACTGTCTTTGAAGAAGTTGTAACAGGCTGCTTACTAGGGGAAACTGATGGGGAACGAGACTGTTCCATGAATTTAAATTCCTAGACATTAAAAAGAGAATTGGATACCATTTAGGAGCAATAATAAAATTCAAGTACCAAGCATAGTCTATCAGTATAAATGCAGACTTAGTAGAAAAAAATCATGATCTTTCAAGTTTTCTAAAATTACAGTATGGGAAATGTATACTTAAATATTTTCCTAAAGACAACTCAGTCAATGAGATCACTTAAATGTAATCTGCATAAAGCTACTTCGGGCTTCCTTTAAAAAGTACACAAAAATAATTTCTAAAAAAGAAATTTGAGTAATATAATCTAAAACTTTTAACATAGCAGCAAAAATCCTGGTAAATGCAATTCTGAAGCATAAAGCCACTTATAAGAACTATTAAGTTACACAATATGCTTGTAGCACATTCCATACATATATATCAAAAGGAAACAAGGTTTATATTATTCTTCATTATATTGGTGTCTATAAAACATTATTTTTATTCATATTTCAAGAACTAGACAACAAAAACATACTACTAAATTATATGTTTTTGACTCCTTTGTTGCATTACATTCCATTAATTTCCTATGCATTGTTAAGAAAAGTCTGGCTTCTCCATGTTACAATTTCTACATCTGTTAAATAGAAGCATCAACATAGACTGGCAGAACCACAAACCCTAGAGCTAAAGTTTTAGCACCGGGTCCAAATCATGTATGACACAGATGAGGAAACTGAGATGGTCTGAAGAGATTCAATGTCAAGTTCAAGATTAGATGGCTAACTAGAAAAAACCTGAAATAATTTCAAAAGTTCATCTTAAGTGCAAAACTTCTGATTTGCCATTTTAAAACATTTAATGAATATTTTTCTGTATCTCAGATGTAATCTCAAATTTAAATTTTTTCATATTCAATATTATATAAAGGTATTGCTAAATTCCTAAAAAGTATATGCAGTAGTTAAAAGTTTTAAATGATATATGCAGTCATTTTCTTTGTAAATTTCAGCTATACAATAAGTCAGATCCATCATAATGCCTAAAAATCATG